>PGWS01022695.1:0-13118 GCA_002896235.1 Cicer reticulatum | reverse complement strand
AGATAATTTTTTATTTTCATTTAATATAAAATACCGAGATTGAAATATGAATTATCTTATCTTAATTGGATGGCCTCAAATTTGCCAACTGTGTTATTGCACCGGCTTATGACTTCACACAAGCCGCCATATACGCATGACTCACAATTTTGGTCCCTCTACTTTACTACTAAAAACTACCCATCAATATCTACAAACATCTCCACCTGTGTCTCTCCAACATTTAAGAGTAGTTTCATGAATCTTAAATTGAAGTTGAACATTGTATCATAGTTTTTTTTGGATAATTGAGTATGAAATTTTATATTTTATCTAAATAAATGATGACAAGGAATAAACACTTCATTTACATAAATTCTATTTCCCAATTTTAAATTAAACTCATTGGGTGTATGATTTAGCCCCAGCCACTTTCATGACAACAAGAAGTCCACTAAGTGAGGTTTGACCATGGTTGTTGAAAGTGTGTCTTTGCCTCAAATTTAGTAATGGTAATCCGTTTTTTCTCATTTCATTTTTTTTCTTCAAAATATAACTTAATTAAGCTATAAAACAGTCTGCCTTGAGATTTAAGGGTTTAAGGGTCATTAATTGTTCTTTTTGAAACAACATATCATATTATAGTTATAGCTATTTGAAGAGTAAACCAATACATGTTGGTCCAACATAATTGTAAGCTTAAAGTAAATTTTGTCTTTAAATCTTAGTTCAGTTATCAAATATCGATATTGTTAAGTTTGACGTTTTGTCCTAAGTTCGAACTCAATACTTTATAGTTGTGTGTGTGTGAGTTTATTATAGTATTTATTCTTCTATTTACACAAAAAAGAAAATTGTGGCAAGACTTTTTTAAGTAGAAGAGAATTAAAAATAAATTAAAGTTTTATTCCGGTTAAGAGTAAAAGAAAATAGAGGGGGTTGACAAAAAAAGTTAAGGAAGGAGAAGGGTGATGATAGCCCCATCTTGTATCAAGGGTTTATTTTTCTCCAAAAAAATTAAAACCTCTCATATAAGAGAACTCAAACTATGTACTAAAAGGGCTTTGGAGAACTTTTGCAAATTATTCATTTTTTTTTTACTCTCAAAACAAAGCAAAACAAAAATGTTAATCATAAGCATTTTTCTCCCAATTTCTTGAATTTTTTTTCCTCAAACAAGGTGAGAAGTTTTCCTCCCTTTCTATTTTCTTCCCATCTTTACAAATCACTCTTTTCTCTTCCTCTCTGCTAACTCCCAAACAAGCGTAAAAGTCTAAAAAAAAAATATAGTAATTACAATTGTGCTAGGTCAATTAATGATGAAAGTTGACAAAATTGCTAATCTCTTTAACTTATATATATTTTTTGTAATAAATTAATCAATACAATTTCACTTGTTTTTCAACACTTGACAACTTAATAGGCAAAACAATTTATTAACCTAGTTTTTGGTTTCACATTGGTTAACTAATATTGTCTTAAATGTCTAACTCCTTGACATATGACATGCATACATACATACTCGTAAGTGGATCTAATCAATTAAGTATTTTTTTTTTTTGTTTTTCTTTTAATCTTTCAATTTTTTAAAGAAAAACATTTTGGTGATTTAAAATTTGTATAAATGACAATTTAAATCGGTTAAAAAATTGTTTATCAACTAGAACTTAATCTCAATTTTTTTTAAACTTATCTAATTAAAATTCGTTATAATTAGTGATAAACTTTTCAAGCTTTAGTTGATATACAATTGGGAGATCATGTTGTAAGAGATCCAACCACTTCTTCTAAATTGAGCAATAGTTTCTTTCACCATTAACATCGCAAAAGACATTTTATCATATTATATTTTGCTTTTGCACAATCTCCAAGAAAAAAAGATAGAAAAAGAGAAGTTAGATTTGTCCTTAGTTAGGAAAATTCAGTTGACTGTATATAGGACCATTCACAGGTATTAGAGTATCTTTTTTAAAAAAATATTTTTTATTTTTTAAAATGTCTATCCATTTTACCTTAATATAATTTTTGAAAGTGTTTTTGGTCATATAAAGAAGAAAAATATTAGTCAGAAGATGTATTTTTTAAAAATAATAAAACAGTATATTTAACATTTTTAATTATTTTCATTATTTACTATAAAATTCTTTTACTTCTTTATTAATTATTACAATAAAATTAATACAACTAAAACATAAAATAAGAAATACTTTACCTTGTTTTATTAACAAGAGGTTACCTATGAAATATGAATATGAAAAATAGCCTTGTCTGGCACTTTTCACGTGAAGATTTATAAAGTGAGACAGCTAATTGCAATATTAATTATATGATTTTTTTTTATGGTGCACACATGATACTGATGCGGGGTAAAATAATTTATATTATGTGAAATTTCTAGAAATAACCATGTGATTCTCGATTTGCCAGCTACTATTGAGATAATGATCAATTCATTGAGTTTCATTTTCCAGTCCTTATTATTAATATGCTAAACCATACTTTATGTATTAATAACTGTTTAATTAGTTGACATTAATGTTATAAAATAAGATTCGACTGGTTAAGTGTAGTATTCATCAATATTGATAATGGTGTCTCCATATAGGGCAATGCTCTGCACTTATCAGAGTTAGCTTATATTCCTTTTTAATGTCAGATAGAATTCGAAAAATTCAAGTTATGGATTTTTAAAAAAATAAATAAAAAATTATTGGTTACGCATATATATCACACATAATATTTAATGTGAAAATCATTTATGAATTTCAAAATATACAATAAAATTATTTTTATTATTTATCAAAATTATTTTAAAGCATGTCATTTGAATGGTAAAAAAACATAAGATATAGTATAGTCTGAATTTGAACCATAGACAAAAGAATCGAAGACTAAAATTTACCAATTGAGCAAACATATGACTATAAGTCCAATTGTAACATAATTACAATAATACCCTATACTATTTAGTTTAGAAGTATTTTTTGTCATTGATAAGTAAACATACTTTTCGAGGTCTAAAACCCTTACTTTGGTGGTTTGGCCTTTGGGCCGACTTTTGTTGCGCCAACATTTTTGAGTCTGAATGACATTACATTTTTGCAGAAATTACCATTCAAGGTCATATATTATCCCTATTTGTCGGGTGCATTGGAAATTGATTGTATCTATAATACACATCTATAAAAAGATAATAATTTAAAGGTTTAATTGTAGTTTTAGTCCCCTTATTTATACTGATTTACAAATTGGTCCCTTTTTTTAAATAAATAGTTTTGTTCCTATTCCTCTATTTTTTTAACTAAAAATATGACTGATGCTTTATACAGACATATTAAATACATGACATATCAACCATGAGGGAATTATATAACCAAATTGTATATGGAAAAAATGATTAACGCGTTCTTGAGACACACCTATTGAATCGGTATAATCAACATACATATCCACCATTTACTCGATTTCTCTAAGCCAATACAACATTGAAAACCAGTAGTATACTTGACTTCCTAAATGAAACTAGACCTTTAAAAGATCAATTACAATTTTTCTAACGCAAACTTTCTCTAGACTAGATCCCAACATATTTTTTTCCAACCCACCTAGCGGAAGGATCCGACAATCAATTGATGACAAACAACCTCAGGGTCTATTCTTAAGCATATAGTTGGACTTTAGGAGAACATATCAGCGTTCCCCTCAAGATGCAACTAAGTTGTCATTTGACGAGGTAAGATGATTTCGCTCAAGAACTGATTGAAAATGAAGAAAGTGATACATCGAAGCATTTGAAGCTATTTTTGGAAAGAGCGTCTGCCATGGTAGTTGTTATGGGAGAGAACGTCTAAACTTCCTTAACGAAAAAGGAGAAGATAAATGCTTGGAAAAAGCACACAATGAAGAAAGTCTTAGTCTTAGTGGAAATTTTGAAGATAAGATGGTAAAATGCAACATCATCTTTCAAAACTCTATGCAACATTGCAATCCTCAATTTAATATGGAATCAAGTAGAAGATGTTAGGATTTCTCATGGATGAATGGCTAATGGTTCCCGCAAATGAGGCTACAGTACAAATGATTCCTCTACATCCAACTCATGCTCCATGTCTTGAAAAGGTAATCATATATAGCAATTTGTATTATGTGGGTTAATTGACCTTAATCTAAATCTTATTGTTATAAGGCTGAATTCGAGAGAAAAAAAATGTTCATTTGGACTAAATTGGGTTTCAGTTTGGTATCATCGTTTAGTCTGGAAATGATTCATTGTTCAGTTATGTTTTTGTTTTGTGTCTATGTTTGTGTGTGTGTTCGATATTTGCCGATTCTGTTTCAATAGTGTTTAATGAGATTCAGTTTTGTGTGCATTTTTTTGTACTATTGCGTTTCTGTTTGCGTTTTTGCATTTTTCTGTGTGCGTGTTGCGTCTATTTCTTCTTGCGAATTTGTTTCATCATCTGTTTTGTTTTTTATTTTTTTATGCAGCAAGCATCATGGAACGGTGAAAATGATGAATGAATTATTTCAAGATGACGATGTAGGTGTAAATCTTCAAGATGATGAATTTGAAATGTACGATATAGATAATGAATCTGAAGAAGATAGCACTTGATGAGTTGGATGATCATTTATGGATGATTTTGGATGATGTTTTGTTAGCTTATAGTTAATTGAGCGTCAAAACTTCAAGAAACTATATTTTGTTATTTGCTATACTTGTACTTTAAAAGTGCTAAACTTTTATATATATGTTATGACATTTGGTTTACTTCGTACTATGTATTGAATACAACCTAGTTAACAACTTGTGTTAAATTTTCAATATATTTTCCTTGATTCAATTCTTTGAGTTATGTATACTATTATAATAAATATAAAGAGAAATTAAAATTGAAAGAGTTGTGTATGTAATAAATTATTATCGTTTATAAAATAATAGCATAAATCAGTTTATGATTTTATATTGAAATAATAGATCAAATAAAAATTTATCTACGTAATAATAATACGGTTTAAATTGTTGCATATATGCTCTAGCAACATTTTTATTAATGTTTCATTGTATTCTTTTTAAGCAACATTTAATCAATTGGTTCAGATGTGACAACAATTAAAAAATGTTGCTTAGATGCTTCGAAAAACTGTTCCCTATTCCTATAGTTATAGGCAACGTTTTATAAATAGTGTGTCCAAAAGTGCAAAAAAAAATGTCCAAAACAGTAATATGCAACGCTCGCATATGGAGACGCATGAAAAATGTTGCCTATTCTTTGGCAACATTTCTGTGTTTGACACATTTTTTCAAATGTTGGTTGAAAAGCAAAATGTTGTAGTGTCCTTTTTGTTGGGTGTTTGCCTATTGACACGATGATATATAGTTCCATCACGAATAGGTCTGTAAGTGTCTACTTTGCTTCTTGGGCTGAAGGGCTTCTAAATTTCTTCTTCTTTGTTTGATTCAATTTTTCAATTTTGGTATCAAGTAACATTTACTTTTGTCGGTTCTGAAGAATCGAGCTTCCCCTTTATGGCAGGGATCACTCTTCATCGCAGCAAGTTAACTCTTGGACTCGTTTCCTTTAAGTGAGGTCATGAAGCGCCTCTTTGTTGTTTCTAGGTCAACTAATATGTAGCCAACTAATAGTCGAATATGTGGTACTCATATCATTGTCTCAATATACTACACATAACTCAACCAAATGTCGAACTCCAACAATACAGTTGTATAAAGATTGGATTCACCACCAGAACCTCACCTTCAATGTTTTCCTTCTTCGTTTTGTCATTGACGTTACTATCAATTTGAGTGCTCCAAGGAAGTCAACTAGTGAGTCATTGAAGCCTTATCTCTAAGTTGCGGTTTTTGAATAGGTCTGTATACATAATGTGGCAAGGAGCACCCTGGATTGACCAGAACTCTTTGATCATCCAAGTTGGCCATGCACACCCAGACATAGCACATTTGTGATGGTTAGGACTCCACAACCATGTCTTCTTCGTAAAACTATTGGCACCCTCTGGGACCTTCATAAAAGGGCATCTTCGACCCTATTTGGGTTATCAAATCCGATGAAGTTTTCTCTTTATCAGACTTGATGTTACTTCTTTGATTTGAAACCCTGCCAAAAATACCATGGTAGAAGGAAAGTACTCCCAGGACTAAAGAATTTCCCATCTCCGTAGGCATAAGTCATCTCCATTGCTCCATGCGCCCTCTAGTTACTGACATATCTAGATGGTGGGAAGGATATTTCGTCAATTCTTCCTTTGCCATTTCTTTTCTTGTACTGAAAGTAGTTTAGTGCGACCTCCATTATCTTTTTTTGGCTAGTGGTGAGATCTTCGAGTCATTTTTCTTAGATTACCTCTTGTTGTTGGGGAATCTGAGATATATTAACTCTTTTTTAAAATCATTCTCATGAACCTAAAATCCCTTTAGCCAAGGATCACGTGAAGTAACAATGTTCGATTTACAGAAAGGGGTTTTGAATTTGTAAATATGCCTTTTAAAAATTCTTGTAAAACTTAAGAAAATAACTCAAGAATGATCTTGGTTATAAAACAGAAATAACGAGAACGTTCTTGGTTTATGTTATAAAACAAGAACGTCTTTAATTAGCAGAAAATCAGTTTATACTTTATCTCAAAATGATTTAATGCGTATGAAATACAGAAGGAGAAGGAAAGAGAATACCACACAAGAGAATTACCACACAAAGTTTTATAAAGAAACTCTTATAGTTTGAGTTTTTAAAATGATTGATTTGACAGAATCTGATATTGTCAACTCTTGTTTGAGAATAGATTCTTTACAGAGTATCTAATGACAATTCGATAGCTGATATGTGAATGTGCAGCAGTGGCTGTTTCGCGAATTGCAGAAAGTGATGTTGCCTCTGTTTTGTGCAGAATTTCAAGCTAAGTGTGATTGTATATGTTGATTACTTAGCACTTGAATTTCTGCTTAGAACTGAAATACATGTTTTCTATTTAAGCTGGAGATGTACGAAATAGCTGTTGGGAGAGGCCATGCTTTTTGACTAAACATTATTTTTAGAATAAAAATAATGCTGCTTTGAAAACAGCTTTTTTTGACTTTTGATGTTTTTACATTGAAGCATTTCTGTCCTTTTCTTTGACATTTCTTCATTGATCTTGGATGGTACATTATCTGTCTTGAGTCTTGAGTGTAGCTAGAGGAGGTTGGAGAGAGATTTGAGGCGAATTGCAGACTGAAACAGAGAGGATGCAAGGCTGCTGTTGATGTGCAGAAAACGGAGAAATGATTAACGTTCTTGGTTTTATCAGTTTGAACGTTCTTGAGCTTCAACAACCATTCTGGAGTTCCCGTTTTGAATGTTCTGTGTTTCCTTTGTTCTTGTCTTGTCATATACCCAGTTTTGATCAAGTTTTCTTGACATTTGAATTTTGGAGTTCTTAAGCCGTCATGACTTTTGTCCATGTTTAAACTCTTGATCTTTGCGATCAAATATCCTTTTTGAGTCTGGATTATTTGTACTTGTCCTTGCCATGTACTTGTTAGATATGAATGATTTCCAGAGCAGATCTTTGTTAACGAAGTAGAATAAACTTGAACAACATGCTGTGATAGATAGTTCGGTGAAGCTGAGGATGATGCATAATGATCTTGTTGTCTTTTCTTTGTATTTGCTTGATTCTGCTCTTAATTTAAAAACCACTCAAGAACAACAATTAAATTAACAGTAACATTTAGAATCATAATTAACATTCTTAATTAACCTTATTTATTTTCATCAAAACTTTTAAAAATAGAGAGTTTGTCTCAACAATCTCCCCTCCTTTTTGAGAATGACAAACATGTTATTTAGATTTTAATTTGATTCTAATATAAAGAGCTGTAACAGCTCCCCCTCAATTTGTGCATTTGTTAATTTCAACATTAATAAAATATTTAAATGCAATCAGAAAGAGTTTTCATTAAAGATAACAAAGTTCATTAATTTTGGCAAAGATACATCAAAACGAGGCAGAACTACAACAAAGAGAGCAGTAACAGAATAAAAGAAATCTAACTTATTCTCTCCCTTTGTCATTCAAAAAGACACAAGGGATAGACCTAAGATGCTAGGGAGGAGAAGATCCTTCGGAGGAGGAGGATTTTCCAGCAGGAGGGATCTGAGAGGGGAGGAGGCACCGGATGAGGAGGCGAGGTGGAATTCCCAGCTTGGGAGCAAGATGATCAGCCATCCAAGTTCTGAGTAGAGCAGTCTCTTGATCATGCTGAATTTGTCTTGTCATGATGATCTGGAGACGGCATGATATCAGAGTTTGAGGGTGCAGCTAAGGTGTCAGTGGAGGGAATGTGAGCGGAGGGGAGAAGAAGTAGCCGAAAACTGTGTTGGAGGGAACTAGGCATGGCAGATAAGGATGGGAGAGAGGCAAAAGAAATGAAATAGATGGTAGAGGACCAACAGATGAGGTAGAGTGGTCAGCGGGGAAAGTTCAAAAACTGACCTATTCCAAAAATGGAAGAATGGTTTTCTCGTGTGAAACAAATAGTGGAGACATGGTAGACCAGAAAGAGGATTAGATAAGAACGTACTAAAGTCATGTGTGGGCAGTGAGGTGGTTGAGAAAAAAGAGGGAATATGTGAAGGGATAGCGCAAATGTTTGAGCAAAAAGAGATGGGATGTTGATGGATATGTTTCTACGAGAACGTTCTGGAGGGGGTGGAGAACGTCTGGTGTAGGAGTTTTGTCTGTCATGGGAAGAAGAGAAAAGAGAATAGAATTTCTGAAGGTCGTCTTCCCAGCTGATCTCTTCCTTTTGAGAGAGATGGAACAGGATGGAAAAGTAGTTGTTGGAGCAGAGGCGGTGTGCGGCATATGAGATTAAATTTTTGGTGGAAAACTTGGAATTTTGCATCAAGGATTTTTCACAGATCTGCAAGAGATACTCCAAAATGCCTGAAGATTTAGTCAGGACCATGCCATAGGCACAATATTCTTTTTGTAATCTTTCTGGGCTGGCACAATCATGTGTGGGGAATAACATGAGGTAAGTTCAATCTCTTGCCAGTTTAACAGATGATAGATGAGCAAGACGTCATTACAGAAACCGTACTCATGATTCCACAGTGTGGAAGAGAGTATGTTGACACATATGTTTGAAAGACTTTTAGGAAGAGGCTTTAAGTAAGTGGCTAAATAACGTGTGGAGTTTCTTCAAAGCTCAACCTGCAATCTGTCGTTCTAAGACCCAGAGCTGCATACCAGTGGTCACCATAGACAGATGGCCCTTCTGTTGGAAGAAGTGGAGAATGTGGCTCAAATGTCTGGAGTCAATTCTATTTCTACTCCTTTATTTTTGAGATAAAAAGAGAAGTTTGTCAGCAAAGGTTTTGGCATTTGCAATAGAAAGCACAAACGACTTCTGGGAAAAAGGATTCAGAGATCTTTAAGAGGAGGTCATCAAAGAGCATCCGTATGGTGCTACAGTCATTGCATCCACAACCAGATTATTCAAACACAAAATTCTTCCTATCCCAACTGGCGTTGGCCCATTTCATTGAGAGTTTTGATTTTGCAAGGGAGATAAGAGGAGGAGATTCTGTTTGGTTTCTTAGTTGGGGGAGATGGTTCAGAATCAGAGGATGTGGATTAAGGTGGAAGATCGTTTGGAATTCTTTGTGAGAAGATTTTGGTGGAGGGCAAGTTCGGAGAATGCTCTTGTGGTGGTGAACGTTCTTGTGGAGGAGCAGTTGGAGAGACGTTTCTTGTTCTGGAGAAATTGGTTTTTGACTGTTTTTAGGTTTTGTTTTGGGCAAGCGTTTTCTTTCTTGAAGATTTGAGGAGATTTTTCGAGCAAGAAACTGACAACAGTGATTGTGTTTTTGGTTCTTCATGGGTTTAGTTGGTGTTTAGGGTTAGAGAGTGGTTCCTTTTGTCTTGGAGAAGGGAAACGAGTTTATTATAACGATCTCCGTCTTTGATGGGGAGGGTTGCGTGTGAAGGTTCAGAAGAAGCTGATATTTTGAGGGTGTCGAGGTTAGTAGTCGTTGGTGGATTTTGTGGTGAGGTGTTGGTATGTAGGCATCATGTGTCTTTGTGTTCAGTTGTGTTGGTGATTCTTTCTACTGGGGGACACGATCAGAAGAGTCATCACTCCAGAGTCTGAAATGATTGAAGTAAAAAGGTTTAGGGTTCAAGGACTTTGATGTACCAATACCAGACCTGGACGCGCATGGAGCGACGTGGAGGGAGTGATTCTGGTGCGAAGATGAGGAGGCACTTGAGCGTAGTTTGATGTAGGACGAGTGTATAGTGGTGGAAGAAAAGTGGACAAAGGCATGAGGTTTTAGAACTTTTGACTGTTTTGAGGAGATGGAGAGGCGGAAGATGAGTGTGGTGGTGAAGGGCGAGGTGGTGGAGAGGGAGAACGCTCTCTGGATTGGTATGAGGACGAATGAAGAGGGTGGTGTACAGAGAGGGCATTTTTTCAGTGCAGAACTGTTTGGTTCGAGCCATTTTGTCGTTTTCTGGGAGAAGATGATGAAGAAGATGACAGTGAATGTGATATAGATAAAGAGAGATGATTCCAGCTTTTGGGGAAAAGAAGGTGGGAAGAGGAGCAGTTTCCCTGACTTGAGTGGATGGAGTGAGAAAAAGGTGGAGTTAATGATGAGTTTGTACCTAGGAAAATGGGGAAAGCATTTTGGGGGATTGAGAGAGTATGTGTCAGCATTCTAACACCAGACACAAGGGCACGTGTAATAAAAATGCCAAGATTTGCCTTTTTTATTTTGAGAGGGAAAAGCAGACTGTTGCTTTTTCCAGAACGGAAAATTGATGAATCGCGAAACGGAGACTGATAAACGATCTCCGTTTTCTGCAGAAGCAGATTTCAACAGAATTTTCTGATTTTTTCATGATTCTCAGTTTTCCCTTGATTGAATTAAACTATCCTCCACAAGAGGCTTAGTGAAAATGTCAGCAAGTTGATTTTGAGTATCAACGAGATTAAATTCAACGTCTTTCTTATTGACATGATCACGATGAAATGAGTTTATTTCAATATGCTTTGATCTAGAATGCTGAATAGGATTTTTAGACAGATTTATAGCACTTGTATTATCACAATAATTGGAATATTGGAATAGCTACAGAGTAATCTTGAAGTTGGTTCTTGATCCACAAAACTTGTGAACAACAGTTGCAGCTGACACATATTCAGCCTCAGTTGTGGATAGTGCTATGGTGTTCTGTTTTCCTGCAGGACCAACTGATTAATGCTTCACCTAGGAACTGACATGCTCCACTTGTGCTTTTCTTTCAACTTTGTCTCCAGCATAATCAGCATCACAGTACGCTATAATATAAAAATGGGGAACCTTTTCTTACCAAAGACCAAGATTAGTTGTTCCAACGAGATATCTAAATATGCGTTTAACAGCAGTTAAGTGGGATTCTTTTGGCGCTGATTGAAAATCGAGCACATAATCCTACTGCAACACAATACTGGTCTGCTAGCAGTTAGATATAGCAGAGAACCGATCATTCCACGATATTCTTTTTCAGAGACAGATTTGCCATTTCATCTTTTTCTAAGGAAGTGGATGGATGCATGGGAGTGTCATAATTTTTGAATCATTCATTTTATATTTGATCAACAGATCTTTGATATATTTTTCTTGACAAATAAAAATGCCTTTTTCGTATTGTTTGATTTGTAAACCAAGAAAATATCTTAATTCCCCCATCATGCTCATTTCAAATTCACTTTGCATAAGTTTTGAGAAATCTTCACATAGTTTTTCATTTGTTGATCCAAAAATGATATCATCTACATATACTTGAACAATGAGTAATTCATTTCCTTCAGTTTTCTTGAATAAAGTGGTATCGATTTTTCCTCTTTGAAAATTGTTCTCGATCAGAAATGAACTCAGTCTTTCATACCATGCCCTTGGTGCTTGTTTTAAGCCATAAAGAGCTTTGGTAAGTTTGAAAACATGATTTGGTTTTGCTTGGTTTTCAAAACCTGGGGGCTGTTTTACATACACTTGTTCATTTAAAAAACCATTTAAGAAAGCACTTTTCACATCCATTTGAAACAGTTTGATGAGTTTATGAGATGCATATGCAAGAAGTATTCGGAATAGCTTATCTAACCTTGCAATTGGAGCAAAAAGTTCATCATAGTCTATACTTCTTGTTGATTGTAGCCTTGAGCTACTAATCTTGCTTTGTTTCTACGACCTTACCTTCTTCATCAAGCTTGTTTCTGAATACCCATCGAGTGCCCATAATAGTTTGATCTAAAGGATCTGGTACTTAAGTCCAAACTTCATTTTCAAAAACTGTAGAAGTTCTTCCTTCATGGCGTTAATCCAAGATTGATCAGTAACTAAGCATCTTTTGAATTGACTTTGGTTCAATCTGAGATACATTGCCTATGCTGTCGTCATACATTGTTGAAATGAAATCTTCTAGTCGGATTCCAATACAGCTGATGTCTGCGCAATGATCTGAGTTTGAGGATGATCTCCAACGGTTTCTCAGCTTTTTGGTGGAGAAATGAAACGGAGAATTGTTTATCAAACATCTGTGTCGCAGAAAGTTGTTTCCCTGCTGCGTTTCATTTTGAGTTTCTTCTTCCTCATCCTTTTTACTTATATCTAGATCATCAAACTCATCAAACAATATATGCATACTAATTTCAACAACATTAGTTCTTAAATTGAACACTCTATAACCTTTAGATTCGGTTGAGTATCCAAGAAAGATCGCTTTATCGGATTTTGCATCAAATTTTCCAATAAGATCTTTGTTGTTTAGAATGTAACAATAACAACCAAAAATATGAAAGTAAGAAATGTTGGGTTTTCTGTTTTTCCAGATTTCGTATGGAGTTTTGTTGATGATTTTTCTGATAGATACACGATTCAAGATATAGCAAGAAGTGTTTATGGCTTCTGCCCAAAAATACCTTTCAACATTTGATTCTTCTAAAATAGTTCTTGCCATTTCTTGTAGTGTTCTATTCTTTCTTTCAACAACTCCATTTTGTTGTAGAGTTCTTGCACATGAAAGATTGTGAGATATACCAAGTTCATCAAAAAAGCTTTTGAATGAGACATTTATGAATTCTCCTC
>PGWS01022679.1:0-23100 GCA_002896235.1 Cicer reticulatum | reverse complement strand
TTATATATATTATTTTGAGATTTTGGGTGTCACAACCACCCAACAGAACACCTGAACCACGACCTCAGTCTCTTTTTGTTGTTAATTATACCTTAGATTGCTTGTGATTGTGTTTCCAGACAAAGAAAATGACAGGCTTGAACCCATCAAGGATCTATTGTAGGAAGCATTACCTTTCATTTCTAAAAGGCTATTCTGGTATTTATATTTTTTTCTTGTCATATTTGGTTTTCTTTTTATCCAAATTTTCATATTCATTTTATTCTTTGTGTACTAAGAATGACATATTTATATTTTTGTTTTCAATTTTCAGATATTAGTTTGAGCAAGCCAACTTTTTATTTTACTTTTATACATATTGTAAATTTTCACTTTTGGTGGTTCTAATAATTTTGTCAACCAAAAATGCAGATTTGTGTTGTTTTTTGTTCCTTAGATAGTCAAATAATAATATCAAGTTAAAATATATCCGAATGGTGTTGTTTTTTTACTTTTTTTTTTTTGTTTTTTCTCTGCTAAAGTAGTGTACATCAGCTCTAATGTCACTTTATTTTTTTTATTCTTTTATTTGTAGAACATGATTTTATGTATTATGCTCCTAAAATATTGAACACATATATTGATTTTTTCAAGCTTAACTTTCTGCAGTATCTAGAGAAAAGAAGATGCTGAATCTTGTAATTATTGTGCATATTTTTTACAGAAGTTGTGTTTGTCTAATATGATATCATGTGGTTTATGTTTGGAGTATTGGGCCAAGTTGCTTGTTTGATTAGCTATATGCACAGAACTACCTGGAACAATTGGGAGTCATATTAGTGGTGAAGAAAATATATAAAAAATTCAAATACTCCTATAAGGGGATGGGTGAACAACTCACATTTTATTGATGTTTTATTTTATTATTAAGTTACACTACATAATTTTATATATTTCTTTTTTACATAGGTTTGATCGACACAAACTAGTAGTTTCAACAATTGCTAGTATCATACGTTCTAGCTTGGAAAAGGCAAAACCATCATGGAAACAGTTAAGTAAAGATAAGCGAAATGATTTGTTCGACTTGTTTAAGGTAATATTACTACATTCAACTGATTTTCTACCAACCATAACTCTACTAGATAGAAACACATCCGACATTAATCTTTCTAGACTTGTTTGTTTCATAAATGCAATTATATATAGTGTTTTCTTGAAAAAAGATAAACTTCAATAGCTGATAATACATGTAGTCTGATTATTATAGTTGGCTTGTGCTTCGAGTGTATTACTAGTATAAGATTGTTTTTGGTTGGGATCAGGGATGTGCTGAAATTTTGATAGAGTTGGCTTTAACTTTGCTACGGCAATGGTTTTAATTGTTTAGGGGATGAAAGAGTCCCAATGGGACTATTGAGAGATAATATTCATGTTGAGTGACATTATATTCTGTTTAGTTTAAGGTATCTGTTCCAATTCTTAAATGTATAGGAATTATCAAATTGATACTTACATGACTCTAGGAGTTATGCAATCTGAATCAGCTATGAAATTCAGATTCTTACTCTTTTAGGTTGGTATTTATTGATAGTAAAATAGTATCAAATTTAAAAAATAGGCAAATAAATGCTGGTCCTTTGGGATAGAATCCACAAAATTGACTATCAAGCCGAGTCGGCCAGTACTCAAGTTTGTAATTAGATTTGTGGAAGATTCACACATTTCCTTTAGAACCAAATAGGGTCATTGTACATGTTTTTGTTTTCCCTATTATATTTATCATTAAAAGTTTTTTTTTGACAGAGAAATTTAAAAAGTTAAGCTACTGTTATAAGATTTTAACTAATACTATATGTTTCAGATACTAATATTGAAAAGGTTCTCTTAAGTGCAGGAAGAAGTAAATGACAATGTATTAGATTACACCTATCCAAATATATCTATTCACTACTGTTTCTTTCTTGGTTGCCTCCTCTAATCAATTCATTGTACTAAAGATAAAAACTGGGTTGGTATTCATGCCAAATCTGCTTATGGAAGCTCGTCATTTTAATTAGGATTATGTATTATGGTTGTTCCAATAATTAGTTAATAATTCTGATTATATGAAAACATTTGTGCCTCAAATTTTCTATTTTCTTGCAAGAGAAATTTGAAAACAAAAAGATTGAGTTATCGTCTGAAGCTTCAACTTTTGTTCCGGGAGAGGACGAAGCTGATAGTCAACCAACCAAAGATATGCTATATGATATTGATATATGAGTGGATGTAGTTGGGAGAAAGAAAGAGAGAATATTTGGTCTTGGGTCTATATCCAAAACATTGAATCCAAATCAGCCATCAATGCGTTCTGATTCAGAGGTTAATTTAGAGGTTGATGCTTTGAGAAGTCAAGTTTATGCTCTGAAAGAATCGTTGCAAAAACAGAAGCAAGAAAAGTTGTTGATGAAGCAACAGTTGCAACGACAAGAAACTGATGAAGATAGTGGGGATGATGACTTTGGTAGTGATCATATTGAGTAGTATTTGTTTTTATTTTGTTAATTTGGTTGTATCATGTACTTGATTATACATAGTATTTTTTGGATCATGCTTTAATTAATACTTAGTATATGATATGTGGAACATGATATAAATTTGTGTTTAAAGTTATCACAATAAGTTGGATCATGTTTTAATTAATATTAAGTTGTTGATTTGAACATATGATACATATGGTTGTTATTGGAGTATTGCAATAGTATTCCAATTAAAGACTATATAGTTAAATATTAAAGAGATATATTTATAATAATATTTTTCATATTTTTTTAGTTGAAAATTTTCGAATAAATCTAATAAAAAGTCAATACAAACTCACTGGAAATATTAAGCATGTGGATTCCCTTTTGAAAGATAAATTTGATTTCAAATTACATGTGGGATTTTCATACATAAACGGATTTTGGTACAAAATTCATGTTGCATAACCTGCAGATTTTGCATGCGAAACATATTTGTAGAAATAGTGCTGCAGATATTTCTGCATAAAAAATCGTACGAAAATGCATAAAGTTTGCTTAATAATTGCTGCGGATTTTATTTATGTTTCCTACGAATTTAGCCGCATGTATTTTACCTGTGGATAGTGAAATCCTCGGGTAACAATTATCCACGAAGGTTTTACGTGGGATATGAATCCGCAGGTAATATGCTTTCCTGCGGAATATTTGCTTACATCCGCAGGAAAAACACAGATTTCTAGTAGTGGTTATAATGTGAAAGTTATAAAATAAAACATATCATAACGTTATAACTCGGAAGTTTGAGAGCTATAAGATAAAACAAATAATAACAATAAATCTTGAAGAATACAAAGAGCTTTAAATGTAGTAATTAAATTTAGAGTTGCATTTGAAGTTAACGAATCTCTACTCATACAACAAAATCAACAATATTAAAAAAACTTAAAATATGATAAAGCTAAGTACAAACCTCATGTGTTCCACAAGATCCATTGATTTCTTGTCACCACGCCAATCTGCATACAAATATATAATAAGAGGGATTACAGAGACGTGAGCAAATCTTATACATCACCGTGTGAAAATGAAAGAATAAGATCAAAAATAGATGTACCAATACATTGTCATGAAACCTATTGTAAGCATGATCACAAAAATCACGAACAATATAATATATACACATGATATAAATGGATGATCTTTCAATGCTCAAAATGACTCATTAGATAATTCATGTGATTTGGAAAAACTTTAGTAATGAGAGAGGTTTGCTTTATGGTCAGTGCGAGACGAAATGCTCCAATAACTGAGAGATATAGAAGGATGGAAAATGTTATTATGACAAATAACTTTCCCTCAAGGAATATTTTCCCCTAAAGGCTTGAAGAATAGATAAGCCTTCCTTAAAATTTGATACTGTTCTGAAATTTTGATTTCTCCATCATCAGACGATTCGCAGGTATGAAAATTATGAATGGTAGTCTTGGGCACACAAGGCAACCAACTATGAGTAAGTATGTAAGAGAAAAGAAAGAACACCATCTTTGAATGAAATGATTGACAGTGGCGAATGAACCATAAGATTGTTTGTCGTCTTCATTGTTAAGACGCAGCAGAAACCCAAATATGTTAGAACCAAGTTTGGTTTCAAGATTATGACCCTAAAAAGACGTTTTTTATGAAAACAATATTACTTTGTAGGATCAATTTAAAGCACTAATAATTTTTATTTTGAGTGTGCAATCTCCAGAACAGTTTATTCCTTATAAGTTCACGTGGCATCCTATATATGGTCGATCTAAGTTAACGAATACCAAGACTTCATTTTTTATTTGTGTACTTAATATGTTTGGTGAATGCGCCTCTAACGCACCTTGGTGATTCTATTATTACACAACAATGCTCTAGATTAGTCTGACTATAACAATGACAACAGCATAATGACTATTTACCTCTGTTAAATTGTGTCAAGTATTTGATCGTATAACTATTCTACATCTTATATTTGATCATATGACTATTCTACCTCTGTTAAATTGTATCAATTTGACAAACTCAGAAGTTTCTACATATCTCATGAGGCTCTTAAAGACACTGCTGGTGTTGAAATATCTAGAAAGGATCTCAACTCTCATTAACAAGAAACAATGTAAGATGTATCGTGAAAGCATAACTTTTCATGATGAATGTTATCACCTTCAAAGATTTTCAAAAAAGACATTCAATAAAAGAAACAACAAAAAGCATCCTTTGAAGTTCTAGTTCTCAACTACGAAAGAAATATGCATGTAACAAGAGCTAAAGCAAATTTACTAGTTAAGAAGTATGAAGATTTTCTAATAGAAGAGGAGGAAGATATTGGAAATAAATTTTCTAGATTCCAAACTTCAGTTTCTTAATTGAAGGATCTTTCTAAAGAGTTACATTGTGTTTGACCACATCAAGCAAAATCCTCCAATATTTTGGTTCCATAAACAACAAATGGAGATTAAAGTAACAACAAATTCAAAGACTAATGATCTAACAAACTACTCTGAAGAGATTATGAAAAGAAAATCTCATATTCTAAAACATAAGCAAAGTCGCAGATATTAAAATTAGAAAATAGAATCAGCACACGTGAGAAAAAAAAAGGTAGTCACACGTAATATACGATTAAAATGATAAAACCTTTTTGTTCAATTTGATATGTAATATATCGATTTAAAAAAAAAAACTCAAATATTTATGTTATATGTATTTAAAGTTTGTGATTTTTATGATGAATATGAACTAAAGTATGAATTTTTATAATATATGTATTATAGTTTTAATTTTTCTATTATATGTATCATGACATATGCATCTTCGTGTAAGTTTCCATCGTGACATATTATTTTTCTATGTTGGTATGGGTAATTTTCATGTATATAGAAGTTGTCATAGTTACAAGTTTATATCATGATCATATAGATTTTGGAAGAATGCATATGTTTTTGTTACACAATTTTACTGTTTGTGTTTTATTTTCTTTTAATTGAGAATTTTGGCATTTATTTGTTTTGTGTCACTTTTTCATATATTTATTTTGATTGATGTGGATGATGGAAAACAGACTGGTCATTACATCAAAATTTTAGATGCTAATAACTCGAGTAGATTAAGATTAGTTGTTGTGATATATGTCGATGCATGAAGAATGTGAGTACAAAAAATGGTTTTTTAAGACTATTTGTAATCATAAATTTGCCACAATATATTTTAAGTTCATTTAATCTTTCATATCCAAATTTTTAATTTAAATACTAAAAATACAGTAAAGGATTGTCCTTTCTTTAAAAATAAACGAAATTTCTTCATTCTTTAATTATAAATAGTTATTATACTTGAATTCAAAGATTTTATTTTATTTTAGCGTGTGGAAGAACATTTTGTAAGGTGTTGACATTTTTACTTCAAAAAAAAATTCTCATAATTTTGTTCTAAAACTAAATATTTTTAAGTAGTATTTGGATCAAAATCTGGACCGTTACAATTAATTATATTATATTTTTATGATTCATGCAAACTATTAACCGGTTAAATATATTTTTTAGTTCCTCTAAATGTACCAACTTTTCATTTTTAGTCTCTCTAAAATATTTCATCTAACTTTGTTCTCTAAATTTTCAGATTATGAATTTCTTAGTCCCTATTTTTTTTTACCAAAGTTCACGGTCTAATGTTCTAATGGACTTTTTTTTATGACATGTCATTGGTGTTAAGACTTTAAACATTATTAATGATAATACTCTTAACTATTAATCATTAATTTGAAGTTATAGATAATTAGTAAAAGATTCAAGCTTAAATAGTTAAATATTAAACTAGAATGATATGTTTAAGTTTTATCAATGATATGTAATCAAAAACAGTCACTTGAAACATGCAACGTACACTTTTGTAAATAATATGGACTAAAATGTGGTAGCATAAAAATTTAAAAGGATCAGTTTGAAAATTTGGTAAATGTTAGGTGGACTGAAGCAATATATTAAGGGATTAAATTGCCATTGAGAATATTCCACAGATAATAATTTCAGAAAAAAACAATATTCTTGAATGATCAATCTTTGTTATAGTTTCAAAAGAACTATTCCAATAATTGAAAAGGAAATAATTAAAGGGGTTTAATATAAATATTTCAAGGTATTCAAATCACAAGTAAAACAAAAACCTGTATGTTGCGAACCTCAGATGTCCAATATCAGTCCGGATCCAACGGTTAACGAATGCGCCATTGATATTTTTTTTCTGAGACATGTTTGTTAAAATCGGGAAAAGAGTTTACTCTTCCCTTTTATCTGTTTGGTGGATGTTTTTTTTCTTTTAAAATACTATCTCTTTCCAACCCTAACAAGACCCTCTCTACTTGAAAAAGTGAGACACCTGGATATGTCTTCCACGTAGGAATGGAGTCCAATACCGAACATTTATGACTTACGAGGGACCTGGGATTGAGAGGTTTTTAAGAGTTTTATTTAAGATTTAGTTCTTCTAGAGTGAGCAATTTCTTGAGAGAATAAAGTGAGTAATGTTAACTATTGATTCATCAAATAAATGGTTGTTATTTTGTATACATGATCAATCTGATATAATATCAATCATTGATCACTCAACTTCACCAACTACTCATTTTTCACCAGAGAGAGAAAAGAAATATTGGTCCCGGTAGAGGTAACAGCTGTGTAGCAAACTTGCTCCGTTTTGATCTATAAATTAGTATGTTATTCCCTACCATTGAGTTTAATTATTTTAATATACATTCTGAGTAGTTTTTTCTTCTCTGAGAGTTACTTTGACATACCCACTTCAGTGGAAGGTTATTATAAGATGGTTATTGTTGATTGATGTCCCTATTATTAGTAAGAAGACTCTGGTCTACCCATTAATTATTATGGTGGAAGTTTTTATTGGGTTAGGTCTCGTGGTTTTTATTCTCTCAATTTTGAGGAAGTTTTCTACGTTAAAATTGTGTTTCGTCTCATATTAATTTTCTGTCAATTATTATTGATCTTGGAATTGTGTTTTTTGTTTGATCATTTTTCTGCACTAGTCAGAGAACAAATATGTTGCTTTTTGTAAAAGATCTAATTAGTTGACCAGTTTTATTTTTTGTGAATTTTTTTTTATTGATTCAAATTAATTAATTTACAAATAACTTACTAAACCAATTTAACACGAGTTAGTAATTAAAAAAATTAAACAAAACTAATAAAATTCAAAATTGATAAACATAAAGTACAAAAATTGTTACAAAAATCAAACGATGGAAATCTTTAAAAGAGTTAAAAGTGTATTATATTTAATTATTTTGATACACATACATGTGTCTCTTATTTTTCTTATTTGTAAATAAAATAATGCTTCTTGAGAGTAAGTTAACCACAACCGCTTACTGCTTCAGAGTCATCAACAAAGGATCTAGAATTCATGACAATAATATAATTAGAATAACAAAATAATAATATATATATATATATATTATAAATGATGAAAGTGAGTAAGAAGAAATGGAGACACGACGAATAGAAAGAAAATTCAAAATTATTATATAAAAAATATTTAAATTTAAGAAAAAATTATTTGAAATATTTTATATAGATTAACAACATAATATTAGAAATGAAAGTCGAAATTGAAAATTTAAAAATGTCAACCGTATATAATTGACCTTACACTTACAATCTACTTTGTTTAATATTTGTAAATACGATAATGAATAAAAACTTAATAATTAAATATGAAGATACTAATTCAGAAAGAAAAAAAAAACCCATACTTATTTTCACGTTACCAAAAACATATCTTTTTTTTGGAATAAAAATAATAATAACATGTTATGTTATAACGTGTAAGTTATAAAACTAAAACATATATAACTTTAATAACTAGGAGTTTAGAGTTATAAGACTGAAACAAATAATAACATAAATCTTGAGGGGAATTCCAAAGAACTTTAAATCTAGTATTAATTTAAACAATTGATTTGAAGGTTTAACGAATTCTATACTCATACAACAAAATCAAATCACAATATTAAAAAAAACTCAAAATATAATTAAGCTAAGTACAAACCTCTACTCCACAAGCTCCATTGATTTCTTGTCATCACCAAATTCTGCATACAAAGATATAATAAGAGGAGACACAAAAGACGTGAGTAGATCTTACATCATGTTAAATGAATGAATAAGTTAAAAAATAAATGACCATGCATTCATAAAACATATTTAGCATGATCACAAAAATCACGACAATATAATATTACATGAAATTCATGAAATGCACTCCTTGAAATTCATGTGTTGCCAAACTAATGTAGGAAAACTTGTATGGAAAGGTTATGCTTTATGTCATATGCAAATTGCAACACCCTCTAGATTATATGTATTGTGTGCAATCTCACAAAGACGGTACTATCAAGTAATCGGTCAATATTGTATATAGTTGTACGAAGACATCCTATGGACAACACCCCCAAGTGTAAAACTCAATAAATCACTCTCCTCCCATTAAGTCTAAACTTAACTTCTAAGTTTTTAGATGATATATCAAACACCTAAGTCTTAATAAATTTTTTATATGATTCTAAAGCTATTAAGGAAATTGAAAGTTCGAAAGAAATATATAAAAATTATGAGAGAAATCATATATAAGAAAAACAACATTACGATAAGTTAAAAAAATTAAAGACTTTAACATAACAGATAAATGAGTTTTAACTTAAGTGTTACCTAACACATTTACAAAAAACCGTCTAATGCATTTAGGGACTTTAGGTTTGCGACACGGAAATTTTTTACAATCTTTGTCTGACTGACAAGGTTGAGCTGCAATATATAAATATAAAATAAAGAAATGTTATTTAAAAATGATGAAAGGTTTTGTATAACATTTAAAATATGAGAATGAACTTACACTAGGCTGCGATTAAAAGAAGAAATAGAGACACTAAAAGAATCACAGTGTAAACAACCTTGAGAGTTTTAGCCATTGTGTTCTACCTTTTTATGTGACAAGTAGATAATTGTTTGATCACATTATATAATAAAAAACCTAATGTTATGTTTAATTCAATTAAAAAGTTTTTAGGAGTTATCTTAGTGCAAGAAACCCTTCATTACAATAATTAATAAGTGTCTCTAAGGTACATTGATGTATCTTGTTTGTCCATTCAGCTAATGAAATTGATCACTTGACCATAGAATAGATCTTTATATAAAAAATATTATTTGTAATTAGAGTTCATTCATGTTTACGAACCTTTATTTATTTTTTCTTTTTTTATCCTTTCGTACTATAATGAGGATCAAAAACAAACATTATACTTCAATGAAATACATATTAGGACACATTGAACTAAACCAAAAAACCCTTTCTATATTTAAATCATTATTAGGTATCTGTAAAATATATGGACGAGGTCTGCCATCGTTTGTCTGAATTTGTGGGTCTAGTGGATTCAGAAGCCATCTTCCCCTATGTCCCCTCCGCTGTGATCTCAATGTCGATACAATCATACATTCAATTTCATCCACTCCGGCGTCCAATAAAAATTACACTCAAGCTCCTCATAACTCTTTTGATTTTCCTCTCATTGCATTACGCAAACCTTGTATAAAGGGTAAACTTCTCGTGGTTTTCATTTTAGAAAATGAATATTTCACTCGTTTTGCATCATGCACAAATTTCCTACATGGTCGGGTCATTTTGTCCAAGGAGATGTTCTAATTAAAATTGAAGTCATACGCGATATCTATAGAAACTTTGGAAAGTTACTGGTCTTTGGAAAATGGTTTCTCTCTGGTAAAGGATTTTTTGAGTTCATGGTAGAATTTTATCTTTTAAATTTTTAACTCGGTTAAAATGTACATTTTAAGTTGGTTCTGTATCCGAGTTAACCGCAAACGACTTAAAAAACATGTTTTTTATCTCGTTTCATAAACCGACTTAACAAAGCTTCCTCCTATCAAGTCGATTCAGCCTAAACTAACTTAAACATCATAAATTCAGTTCAACAAATCATCTTTTTAAGTTATATCTTTTGATCAATTGACTTAATAGATAGAGTTAAATTTTTTTTTTTAATAAATCTCTCGTTTTGTTTTTTGTGCTCTTGATCATACATATATACAATATTTCGTATTAAATTTTAAAAGTTTTGTACTTTTAACTACAATTTTATATAATAATCTAGTAACCAAAATATACAATATCATATGTTCATACAAGAAATATAGAGCACAAATAACATGTCTCCCCATTTCTGAATAATCAAGACAAGACAAAAAAAAATAGATGTCCATTAACAAAATTACAAATCACAATGTAGAAATATTCAATAGACATATATTAGTATTGTCATTTTCTTCAACTAATTCCAAAAATATCCACACATTTTCGAAATTCTTTAATTTGATCCGGATGAAATGATCTCGAGTTATCGAATATCTGAACAAAAACAAAAACACAATCAATATCAGTTGAATCTTAATTTTTTCATCACATGAACATTAAAAACTACAATCAAAGGAACTTATAATTTTTTATCAGACAAATATAAAAAAACACCATCAATAACAACTTGTAAAAAAATTACGTATTTGCATCCATGAATCAACTATGTTACAAAGTTCAACATATGTAAACATGACATAGTAGTCACACTCATACATTTGTAGTGTTTTATCAAATCATCGTGCCATATTCATTTTGTATAATTCTGCAAATCCTATAATAAATAAGATGATTTCTTATTTTAGAAAGTCTTTTCAAAGCAAATTGTAAAAAATTCTCCATACATATACATTTCACCCAAACTATCAAACTATTAGCATTCATCCAATTCATCCAACTACAATCTATAACTACTTTTATTAAAAATAAATAACCATAAATATTAATATTTAGGGTAAAATAAAACAAAAATAATTTTATTGTCATCTACTTTTTTTATTTATTGTCATATATTGTCGTATTCATATTAACTAAGACTAATCTAATAATAGTATACTATTGTTTTCTTCCTATTGTTATTATTTTGATTATTGTTTTGCTCCATATCATATAAAATAGAACCTTTAGAATATGTAATTTAACTTACGACAAAATCTCATATATATATCAAAACACTTCATCTATAGCGTCCAAATAAAAGAAAACAAAATAATAAAGAGTCATTAAAATAAAATAAAATAAAATGAATTTGACTTGTCATTTTCTTTTCTTCATAATATATATAGCTCTCCCTTATTATCTGAAAGTGAAACAAAATATTAATCATTCTAGCAACATAAGATATCATAATTATTTTTATATAAAAAATTACTTACTCAATAAGCAAGAACTTGAGATCCAAACTTGAAATGGTGGCAATAAAATGATGGTTATGGTTCTGAAGTCAATGTTAGAGTAAAGTCAGGAAGTGGAGTTGCATGGTTGTGAAGTCGATATTAGAGTAAAATCAGGAAGTGGAGTTGCAAGTGTTGACGAAGTTAGAGGATAGGGAAAGTTTAGGGTACTAATGCTAAGTGCACATGGGAGATAAAATGCTAAGTGCACATGGGAGATAAAATGCTAAGTGAATGAGATTTTTAAAATTTTTTTAAATTCGTGTTAAGTCGGTTATCAAAATTACCGCTTTAAAAATGTTTTCAATATTTAAAAAAATTGCCACCGTCTTTTTTATTAAGTCGTTTAGCCAATTAACCGAGTTAAATATACAAGAAGAGATATATATTAATTTTTTATTTTTATTTTTACAGTCTGTGTTAATTCGGTTGCTAATATAACCGTATTAAACGCATTTCATCTATTTACGAAAATTGACACCGTCTTATTCTATTAACTCGTTTACATAGACAACCGACTTAAACATATGTATGTCTCACTTGTTAAATCTAGTGGCATATAAATGACTTAACTCACCGTATTAAAAACTCAAATTTCTACTAGATCAGTTTTATTTCTATGGTGGACCAAAGTATTGTTTCATCTATTGGGTTCTGGAATCTAAATTCGGGTATCCTTCTTCTTTCGGCTTGGTCTCATGATTTTAACCCTCATTTTTTGCATCAAAATATCGCGCAAGGTGAGATTTCATGATTCATGATTTTGGCTCGTGAATATTGGAGGTCGAAAACATTATTTGAAATTAGCAGTGTAGTGGGTGTTCCAAATTATCTTGGTGAAGTCATGCGCAATCGTACATTCGATCAGTTTGCACGAGTGTTGATATTGACCTAACTTTACCTCTTCATGAAAGTCATCTTACTGAACGTGAAGGTTTTTTTTTTCTAGTCGATGTGGAATATGAAAAATTGCCTCTATTTTGTGAAAATAATTTAAAGCACTAATGTTTTGTTTAAGTGTGCAGTTTCCTGATCATGTATTTTATATGACTTTACGTTGCATTCTTTGATGTTTGATCTAAGTTAAAGGAACTCCAAGAGTAAATCTTCAAGTTCCTAGCCTCCAAGATGTCCTGAATATCGTCTCCAAGGTCTCTTGGTTCAGAACCCTTGTAAAATATCAGTTTTTATCTTAAATAGGGCTTCAGGATGCATATTAGCGCATTGCTATGACTCTTGGCGCATAGTTCTTCTTCGGACATAAAATAGTGCCACCAAATGCGTTGTAGCACATGGTTGGGCCGAATCTACAATGTTAAATAAACATTTTTGTTCTCTAAAACGACTTTCCCTCATATTTGACTTGACTTTTCACACTTTTTATATTCCAAATTGGATTTCAGTGTCATCGTTACAGTCATAGCGATGGATGTTACCTTTCATTTGCAACTAGTTTTACTCCATTTGGACGTCTACAACTCGATATATGAATAAAATATTGCACATGAGTCATGTGTTGAGACAAAATCTCAATTTAATGTTTTGATGAAAACAAACAAAAAGTTAATTAAGAAAGTTAATTATGATTCTAAAATGTTATGTTAATTTAACTTGAGCTTTTGTGTGAATTTAATTAAGAACAAAATCAAGCGAAGCAGAAAAGACAGCAACAAGAACATTAAAATAGAGAATGATCTCCAGTTTCCAAAATGTTCATCACAGCATATTGACCAATCTTTTTCTACCTCTTTAACAAAGATTCTGCCTCATAAATTTTCGAATAAATAAATAAATCATACAAACTCACTGGAAATTTAAGCATGTGGATTCCTTTTGAAAATAAATTTGATTCAAAATTACCTGTGGATTTTCATACAAAACGGATTTTTGTACAAAATTTCATGTTGACATACCTGCAGATTTTCATGCGAAACATATTTGTAGAAATAGTGCTGCAGATATTTCTGCATAAAAATTCGTACGAAAATGCATAAAGTTTGCTTAATAATTGCTGCGGATTTTATTTATGTTTCCTACGGATTTAGCCGCAGGTATTTACCTGCGGATAGTGAAATCCTCGGGTAACAATTATCCACGAAGGTTTTACGTGGGATATGAATCCGCAGGTAATATGCTTTCCTGTAGAATATTTGCTTACATCCGCAGGAAAAACACAGATTTCTAGTAGTGGTTATAATGTGAAAGTTATAAAATAAAACATATCATAACGTTATAACTCGGAAGTTTGAGAGCTATAAGATAAAACAAATAATAACAATAAATCTTGAAGAATACAAAGAGCTTTAAATGTAGTAATCAAATTTAGAGTTGCATTTGAAGTTAACGAATCTCTACTCATAATACAAAATCAACAATATTAAAAAAACTTAAAATATGATAAAGCTAAGTACAAACCTCATGTGTTCCACAAGATCCATTGATTTCTTGTCACCACCAAAATCTGCATACAAATATATAATAAGAGGATTCACAGAAGACGTGAGTAAATCTTACATCATGTAAAATGAAAGAATAAGTCAAAAATAGATTACCATACATTCATGAAACCTATTTAGCATGATCACAAAAATCACGACAATATAATATAACATGATATAAATGGATGATCTTTCAATGCTCAAAATGCACTCCTTGAAATTCATGTGATTTGGAAAACTTGTATGGAGAGGTTATGCTTTATGTCATGCAACAATCTCCAATAACTGAGAGATATAGAAGGATGAATGTTATTATGACAAATAACTTTCCCTCAAGGAATATTTTCCCCTAAAGGCTTGAAGAATAGATAAGCTTCCTTAAAATTTGATACTTCTGAAATTTTGATTCTCCATATCAGACGATTCGCAGTATGAAAATTAAGAATGGTAGTCTTGGCACACAAGGCAACCAACTATGGGTAAGTATGTAAGAGAAAAGAAAGAACACCATCTTGAATGAAATGATTGACAGTGGCATGAACATAAGATTGTTTGTCGTCTTCATTGTTAAGAGCAGAAACCAAATATGTTAGAACCAAGTTGGTTTCAAGAATTATGATCCTAACGTTTTTTTATGAAAACAATATTACTTTGTAGGATCAATTTAAAGCACTAATATTTTATTTTAGTGTGCAATCTCCAGAACAGTTTATTCCTTATAAGTTCACGTGGCATCCTATAATGGTCGATCTAAGTTAACGAATACCAAGACTTCATTTTTTATTTGTGTACTATATGTTTGGTGAATGCGCTCTAAACGCACCTTGGGTGATTCTATTATTACAAGCAATGCTCTAATTAGTCTGACTATGACAACTACAACAAGCATATGACTATTCTACCTCTGTTAAATTGTGTCAAGTATTTGATCGTATAACTATTCTACATCTATATTTGATCATATGACTATTCTACCTCTGTTAAGTTGTGTCAAGTATTTGATCATATGACTATTCTACCTCTGTTAAATTGTATCAATTTGACAAACTCAGAAGTTTCTACATATCTCATGAGGCTCTTAAAGACACTGCTGGTGTTGAAATATCTAGAAAGGATCTCAACTCTCATTAAAAGAAACAATGTAAGATGTATCGTAAAGCCATAACTTTCATGATGAATGTTATCACCTTCAAAGATTTCAAAAAAGACATCAATAAATAAACAACAAAAAGCATCTTTGAAGTTCTAGTTCTCAACTACGAAAGAAATACGCATGTACAAGAAGCTATAGCAAATTTACTAGTTAAGAAGTATGAAGTCTTTCTAATAGAAGAGGAGGAAGATATTGAAATAAATTTTTCTAGATTCCAAACTTCAGTTTCCTAATTGAAGGATCTTCTAAAGAGTTACATTGTGTTTGACCACATCAAGCAAATCCTCCAATATTTTGGTTCCATAAACAACAAATGGAGATTAAAGTAACAACAATTCAAAAGACTAATGATCTAAACAAACTACCTCTGAAAGAGATTATGAAAAAGAAAAATCTCATAATTCTAAAACATAAGAAAGTCGCAGGATATAAAATTAGAAATAGAATCAGCACACGTGAGAAAAAAAAAAGGTAGTCACACGTAATATACGATTAAAATGATAAAACCTTTTTGTTCAATTTGATATGTAATATACGATTTAAAAAAAAAAAAAAAACTCAAATATTTATGTTATATGTATTAAAGTTTTGATTTTTATGATGAATATGAACTAAAGTATGAATTTTTATATTATATGTATTATAGTTTTAATTTTTCTATTATATGTATCATGACATATTGCATCTTCGTGTAAGTTTCCATCGTGACATATTATTTTTCTATGTTGGTATGGGTAATTTTTCATGTATAGAAGTTGTCATAGTTACAAGTTTATATCATGATCATATAGATTTTGGAAGAATGCATATGTTTTTGTTACACAACACTTTACTGTTTGTGTTTTATTTTCTTTTAAATTGAGAATTTTGCATTTTATTTGTTTTGTGTCACTTTTTCATATATTTTATTTTGGATTGATGTGGATGATGGAAAAACAAAACTGGTCATTACATCAAAATTTTTAGATGCTAATAACTCGAGTAGATTCAAGATTAGTTGTTGTGATATATGTCGATGCATGAAGAATGTGAGACAAAAAATGGGTTTTAAGAACTATTTTGTAATCATAAATTTGCCACAATATTTTTAAAGTTCATTTTAATCTTTCATATCCAAATTTTTTAAAATACTAAAAATACAGTAAAGGATTTCCTTTCTTTAAAAATAAACGAAATTTCTTCATTTTTAATTATAATATTATTATAACTTCGAATTCAAAGATTTAATTTTTATTTTAAGCGTGTGAATGAACATTTTGTAAGTTTAACATTTTTCTTCAAAAAAAAATTCTCATAATTTTTCTAAAACTAAATATTTTTAAGTAGTATTTTTGGATCAAAATCTGGACCGTTACAATTAATTATATTATTTTTTTATGATTCATCAAACTATTAACCGTTAAATATATTTTTAGTTCCTCTAAATGTACCAACTTTCATTTTTTTAGTCTCTCTAAAATATTTCATCTAACTTTGTTTCTTCTAAATTTTCGATTATAATTTAGTCCCTATTTTTTTTACCAAAGTTCACGTCTAATGTTCTAACTGACTTTTTTTTATGACATGTCATTGTTAAGACTTTAAAAACATTATTAATGTAATACTTTAACTATTTAATCATTAATTTTGAAGTTATAGATAAATTAGTAAAGATTCAAGCTTAAATAGTTAAATTATTAAACTAATGATATTTTAAAGTTTTATCAATGATATGTAATCAAAAACAGTCACTTGAAACATGCAACGTACACTTTTGTAAAATAATATGGACTAAAATTGGTAGCATAAAAATTTAAAAGGATCAAAGTTTGAAATTTGGTAAATGTAGGTGGACTGAAAGCATATTTAACCCAAGAAATAACTTAGAAAAAACAATATTCCATTGAATGATCAATCTTTGTTAATAGTTTCAAAAGAACTATTCATAATTGAAAAAATAATTAAGGGTTAATATAAAATTTCAAGGTATTCAAACCACAGGTAAAACAAAAACCTGTATGTTGCGAACCTGATGTCCAAATATCAGTCCGATCCAACGGTTAACGAATGCGCAATTGATATTTTTTCTGAGACATGTTTGTTAAAATCGGGAAAAGAGTTACTCTTCCCTTTTATCTGTTTGGTGGATGTTTTTTTTCTTTTAAAATACTATCTCTTTCCAACCCTAACAAGACCCTCTCTACTTGAAAAAGTGAGACACCTGGATATGTCTTCCACGTAGGAATGGAGTCCAATACCGAACATTTATGACTTACGAGGGACTGGGGATTGAGAGGTTTTTAAGAGTTTTATTTAAGATTTAGTTCTTCTAGAGTGAGCAATTTCTTGAGAGAATAAAGTGAGTAATGTTAACTATTGATCATCAAATAAATGGTTGTTTTTTGTATACATGATCAATCTGATATAATATCAATCATTGAATCACTCACTTCACCAACTACTCATTTTCACCAGAGAAGAAAAGAAATATTTTTGGTCCCGGTAGAGGTAACAGCTGTGTAGCAAACTTGCTCCGTTTGATCTATAAATTTAGTATGTTATTCCTACCATTGAGTTTATTATTTAATATACATTCTGAGTAGTTTTTTCTTCTCTGAGAGTTACTTTTGACATACCCACTTCAGTGGAAGGTTATTATAAGATGATTATTGTTGATTGATGTCCCTATTATTAGTAAGAAGACTCTCTGGTTCTACCCATAATTATTATGGTGGAAGTTTTTATTGGGTTAGGTCTCGTCTGGTTTTATTCTCTCAATTTGAGGGAAGTTTTCTACGTTAAAAATTGTGTTCGTCTCATATTTAATTTTCTGTCAAATTATTATTGATCTTGAATTGTGTTTTTTGTTTGATCATTTTTCTGCACTAGTCAGAGAAGAAATATGTTGCTTCTTGTAAAAGATCTAAATTAGTTATACCAGTTTTGAATTTGGTGATTTTTTTTTATTAATTCATATAATTAATTTACAAATTAACTTACTAAACAATTAAACACGAGTTAGTAATAAATAAATTAAACACAAACTAATAAAATTCAAAATCTGATAAACATAAAAAGTACAAAAATTGTTCAAAAATCAAACGATGAAATCTTTAAAGAGTTAAAAGTGTATTTATATTTAATTATTTTGATACACATACATGTGTCTCTTATTTTTTCTATTGTATAATGCTTCTGAGACGTAAGTTAACCACAACCGCTTACTGCTTCAGAGTCATCAACGAAAGGATCTAGAATTCATGACAATAATATAATTAAATAACAAAAATATAAATATATATATATATATATTATAAATGATTGAAAGTGAGTAAGAGAATGAGACACGAATAAAAGAAATTCAAAATTATTATAAAAATATTAAATTAAGAAAAAATATTTGAAATAATTTATATAGATAACAACATATATTAGAAAATGAAAAGTCGAATTGAAATTTAAAAATGCAACCTATATAATTGACCTTACACTTACAATCTACTTGTTATATTCGTAAATACGATAATGAATAAAAAACTAATAATAAATATGAAGATACTAATTCAAAAGAGAAAAAAAAAACCATACTTATTTTCACGTTACCCAAACATATCTTTTTTAGGAATAAAAATAATAATAACATGTTATGTTTATACGTGAAAGTTATAAAATAAAACATATTATAACTTTATAACTAGGAAGTTTGAGATTATAAGAAAAACAAATAAATAACAATAAATCTTGAGGAATTCAAAGAACTTTAAATCTAGTAATTAAATTTAAAATTGCATTTGAAGTTAACGAAATCTATACTCATACAACAAAATCAACAATATTAAAAAACTCAAAATATAATTAAGCTAAGTACAAACTCTACTCCACAAGCTCCATTGATTTTTGTCATCACCAAATTCTGCATACAAAGATATAATAAGAGGAGACACAAAAGACGTGAGTAGATCTTACATCATGTTAATGAATGAATAAGTTAAAATAAATGACCATGCATTCATAAAACATATTTAGCATGATCACAAAAATCACGACAATATTAATATTACATGAAATCATGAAATGCACTCCTTGAAATTCATGTGTTGCCAAACTAATGTAGGAAAACTTGTATGGAAAGGTTATGGTTTATGTCATATGCAAATTGCAACACCCTCTAGATTATAAATGTATTGTGTGCAATCTCACCCAAAGACGGTACTATCAAGTACAATCGGGTCAATATTGTACTTAGTTGTACGAAACATCCTATGGGACAACACCCCCAAGTGTTAAAACTCATAAATCACTCTCTCCCATTAGTCTAAAACTTAACTTCTAGTTTTAGATGATATATCAAACACCTAAGTCTAATAAATTTTTATATTGATTCTAAGCTATTAAGGAAATTGAAAGTTCGAAAGAAATATATAAAAAATTATGTGAGAACATTATATATAAGAAAACAACATTACGATAAGTAAAGAAAATTAAAGACTTTAACATAACAGATAAAGGATTTTTAATTTAAGGTTACCTACACATTACAAAAAAACCGTTAATGATTTAGGATTTAGTTTGCGACACGGAAATTTTTACAATCTTTGTCTGACTGACAAGGTTGAGCGCAATATTAAAATAATAAAATAAAGAAATGGTTTTATTTTAAAAATGGATGAAGGTTTTGTATAACATAAAATATGAGAAGAACTTACCACTAGCTCGATTAAAAGAAGAATAGAGAGGACCACTAAAAGAATCACAGTGTAACAACCTTGAGAGTTTTTAGCCATTGTGTTCTACCTTTTATGTGACAAGCTAGATAATGTTTGATCACCTTATATAATATAAACCTAATGTTATGTTTAATCTTCAATTAAAAAGTTTTTAGGTAGTTATCTTAGTGCAAGAAACCCTTCATTACAAATTAAATTAATAAGTGTCTCTAGGGTACATTGATGTATCTTGTTGTCCATTCAGCTCAATGAAATTGATCACTTGACCATAGAATAGATCTTTATATATAAAATTTATTGTAATTAGAGATTCATTCATGTTTCGGAACTTTTATTTATTTTTTCTTTTTTTATCCTTTCGTACCTATAATGAGGATCAAACAAAACATTATACTTCAATGAATACATATAGGACACATTGAAACTAAACCAAAAACCCTTTCTATATTAAAATCATTATTAGGTATCTGTAAAATATATGGACGAGGTCTGCCATCGTTTGTCTGAATTTGTGGGTCTAGTGGATTCAGAAGCCATCTTCCCCTAATGTCCTCGCTGTGATCTTCAATGTCGATACAATCATACATTCAATTTCATCCACTCGGCGTTCCAGATAAAATTACCACTCTAAGCTCCATCATAACTCTTTTTTTATTTTCCTCTCATTGCATTACGCAAACCTTGTATAAAGGGTAAACTTCCGTGGTTTTCATTTTAAGAAATTGAATATTTCACTCGTTTTGCCATCATGCACAAATTTCCTACATGGTCGGGTCATTTTGTCAAGGAGATGTCTATTAAAATTGAAGTCATACGTGATATCTATAGAAACTTTGGAAAGTTATGTCTTTTGGAAAATGGTTTCTCTGTAAAGGATTTTTTGAGTTCATGGTAGATTTTATCTTTTAAATTTTAACTCGGTTAAAATGTACATTTTAAGTTGGTTCTGTATCCAGTTAACGCAAACGACTTAAAAAACATGTTTTATTCGTTTCATAAACGACTTAACAAAGCTTCCTCTATCAAGTCGATTCAGCCTAACTAACTTAAACATCATAAATTCGTTCAACAAATCTCTTTTTAAGTTATAATCTTTTGATCAATTGACTTATAGATAGAGTTAAATTTTTCTTTTTTTAATAAATCTCTCGTTTTGTTTTTGTGCTCTTGATCATACATATTACAATATCTTCGTATTAAATTTTAAGCTATTGTACTTTTTAACTACAATTTTATAATAATAATCTTAGTAACCCAAAATATACAATATCATTATGTTATACAAGAAATATAGAGCACAAACATGTCTCCTGTCTCCCCATTCTGAATAATCAAGACAAGACAAAAAAAATAGATGTCCATTAACAAAATTACAAAATCACAATGTAGAAATATCAATAGACATATATTAGTATTGTCATTTTCTTCAACTAATTCCAAAATATCCACACATTTAGAAATTCTTTAATTTGATCCGGAATGAAATGATCTCGAGTTATCGAATATCTGAACAAAAACAAAAACACAAAACACAATCAATATCAGTTGAATCTTAATTTTTTCATCACATGAACATTAAAAACTACAATCAAAGGAACTTATTAATTTTTTATCAGACAAATATAAAAAACACCATCAATAAAACTTGTAAAAAATTACGTATTTGCATCCATGAACCAACTATGTTACAAAGTTCAACATATGTAACATACATAGTAGTCACACTCTCACATTTGTAGTGTTTTATCAAGATCATCGTGCATATTCATTTTGTATAATTCTGCAAATCCTATAATAATAAGATTGATTTCTTAGTGTTTAGAAAGTCTTTTTAAAGCAAATTGTAAAAAAATTCTCCATACATATTACACTCACCAAACTATTCAAACTATTAGCATTCATCCAATTCATCCAACTACGATCTATAACTACTTATTAAAAATAAATAACCATAAATATTAATATTAAGGTAAAATAAAACTAAAATAATTTTATTGTCATCTACTTTTTTATTTATTGTCGTATTCATATTAACTAAGAGTAATCTAATAATAGTATACTATTGTTTTGTTGATATTGTTTGTTATTATTTTGATTATTGTTTTGCTCCATATCATATAAAATAGAACCTTTAGAATATGTAATTTAACTTACGACAAAATCTCATATATCCATTCAAAACACTTCATCTATAGCGTCCAAATAAAAGAAAACAAAGTAATAAAGAGTCATTAAAATAAAATAAAATAAAATGAATTTGACTTGTCATTTTCTTTTCTTCATAATATATAGCTCTCCCTTATTATCTGAAAGTGAAACAAAATATTAATCATTCTAGCAACATAAGATATCATAATTATTTTTATAAAAAATTACTTACTCAATAAGCAAGAACTTGAGATCCAAACTTGAAATGGTGGCAATAAAATGATGGTTATGGTTCTGAAGTCAATGTTAGAGTAAAGTCAGGAAGTGGAGTTTCATGGTTGTGAAGTCGATATTAGAGTAAAATCAGGAAGTGGAGTTGCAAGTGTTGACGAAGTTAGAGGATAGGGAAAGTTTAGGGTACTAATGCTAAGTGCACATGGGAGATAAAATGCTAAGTGCACATGGGAGATAAAATGCTAAGTGAATGAGATTTTTAAAATTTTTTAAATTCGTGTTAAGTCGGTTATCAAAATTACCGCTTTAAAAATGTTTTCAATATTTAAAAAATTGCCACCGTCTTTTTTATTAAGTCGTTTAGCCAATTAACCGAGTTAAATATACAAGAAGAGATATATATTAATTTTTTATTTTTATTTTTACAGTCTGTGTTAATTCGGTTGCTAATATAACCGTATTAAACGCATTTCATCTATTTACGAAATTGACACCGTCTTATTCTATTAACTCGTTTACATAGACAACCGACTTAAACATATGTATGTCTCACTTGTTAAATCT
>PGWS01022678.1:0-13879 GCA_002896235.1 Cicer reticulatum | reverse complement strand
TTGTGGGTCTAGTGGATTCAGAAGCCATCTTCCCCTATGTCCCCTCCGCTGTGATCTCAATGTCGATACAATCATACATTCAATTACATCCACTCCGGCGTCCAATAAAAATTACACTCAAGCTCCTCATAACTCTTTTGATTTTCCTCTCATTGCATTACGCAAACCTTGTATAAAGGGTAAACTTCTCGTGTGTTCATTTAGAAAATGAATTATTTCACTCGTTTTGCATCATGCACAAATTCCTACATGGTCGGTCATTTTGTCCAAGGAGATGTTCTAATTAAAATTGAAGTCATACGCGATATCTATAGAAACTTTGGAAGTTACTGGTCTTTGGAAAATGGTTTCTCTTGGTAAAGGATTTTTTGAGTTCATGGTAGAATTTTATCTTTTAAATTTTACTCGGTTAAAATGTACATTTTAAGTTGTTCTGTATCCGAGTTACCCGCAAACGACTTAAAAAACATGTTTTTATCTCGTTCAATAAACCGACTTAACAAAGCTTCCTCCTATCAAGTCGATTCAGCCAACTAACTTAAACATATAAATTTCAGTTCAACAAATCAATCTTTTTAAAGTTATATCTTTGATCAATTGCTTATAGATAGAGTTAATTTTTTTTTTAATAAATCTCTCGTTTTGGTTTTGTGCTCTTGATCATACATATATACAATATTTCGTATTAAATTTTAAAAGTTTTTGTACTTTTACTTACACATTTTATATAATAATCTAGTAAACCCAAAAATATACAATATCAATGTTCATACAAGAAATATAGAGCACCAAATAAACATGTCTCCCCATTTCTGAAAATCAAGACAAGACAAAAAAATAGCATGTCCATTAACAAATTACAAATCAAATGGTAGAAATATTCAATAACTATATATTAGTATTCTCATTTCTTCAACTAATTCCAAATATCCACAACATTTCGAATTCTTTATTTTGATCGGCATGAAGATGACTCGAAGTTATCCGAATATTGACAAAAACAAAAACACAATCAATATCAGTTGAATCTTAATTTTTTCATCACATGAACATTAAAACTACAATCAAAGGAACTTCTAATTTTTTATCAGACAATATAAAAAACACCATCAAATAACAATCTTGTAAAATTACGTATTGCATCCATGATCAACTATGTTACAAGTTCAACATATGTCATGACATAGTAGTCACACTCATACATTTGTAGTGTTTTATCAATCCATCGTGCCATATTCATTTTATAATTCTGCAAATCCTATAATAAATCAGATGATTTCTTATTTGAAAGTCTTTAAAGCAATTGTAAAATTTCTCCATACATATACATTCACCCAAACTATCAAACTATTAGCATTCATCCATTCATCCAACTACAATCTATAACTACTTTTATTAAAAATAAATAACCATAATATTAAATTAAGGTAAATAAAACTAAATAATTTTATTGTCATCTACTTTTTTATTTATTGCATATATTGTCGTATCATATTAACTAAGAGTAATCTAATAATAGTATACTATTGTTTTCTTCCTATTGTTATTATTTGATTAGTTGGTTTTGCTCCATATCATATAAATAGAACTTTAGATATGTAATTTAACTACGACAAAATCTCATATATCCATTAAAACACTTCATCTATAGCGTCCAAATAAAAGAGAAACAAAATAATAAAGTCATTAAAATAAATAAAATAAATGATTTGACTTGTCATTTCTTTTCTCATAATATATAGCTCTCCCTTATTATCTGAAAGTGAAACAAAATATTTATCATTCTAGCAACATAAGATATCATAATTTATATTTTATAAAAAAATTACTTACTCAATAAGCAGAACTTTGAGATCCAAACTTGAAATGGTGGCAATAAAATGATGGTTATGGTTCTGAAGTCAACTGTTAGAGGTAAAGAGGAAGTGGAGTTTCATGGTTGTGAAGTAGATATTAGAGTAAATCAGGAAGTGGATTTGCAAGTGTTGACGAAGTTAGAGATAGGGAAAGTTTTAGGGTACTAATGCTAAGTGCACATGGGAGATAAAATGCTAAGTGCACATGGGAGATAAAATGCTAAGTGAATGAGATTTTAAAAATTTTTTAAATTCGTGTTAAGTCGGTTATCAAATTACCGCTTTAAAAATGTTTTCAATATTTTAAAAAATTGCCACCGTCTTTTTTATTTAAGTCGTTTAGCCAATTAACCGAGTTAAATATACAAGAAGAGATATATATTAATTTTTTATTTTTATTTTTTACAGTCTGTGTTAATTCGGTTGCTAATATAACCGTTATTAAACGCATTTCATCTATTTACGAAATTGACACCGTCTTATATTCTATTAACTCGTTTACATAGACAACCGACTTAAACATATGTATGTTCTCACTTGTTAAATCTAGTGGCATATAATGACTTAAACTCACCGTATAAAAACTCAAATTTCTCTACTAGATCAGTTTTATTTCTATGGTGGACCAAAGTATTGTTTCATCTATTGGGTTCTGGAATCTAAATTCGGTATCCTTCTTCTTTCGCTTGGTCTCATATTTTAACCCTCATTTTTTGCATCAAAATATATTCGCGCGTGAGATTTATGATTTGGCTCGTGAATATTGGAGGCGAAAACATTATTTTGAAATTAGCAGTGTAGTGGGTGTTCCAAATTATCTTGGTGAAGTCATGCGCAATCGTACATTCGATCAGTTTGCACGAGTGTTGATAATTGACAACTTTACCTCTTCATGAAAGTCATCTTACTGAACGTGAAGGTTTTTTTTTTCTATCGATGTGGGATATGAAAAATTGCTCTATTTTGTGAAAATAATTAAAGCACTAATGTTTTGTTTAAGTGTGCAGTTTCCTGTCATGTATTTTATATGACTTTACGTTGCATTCTTTGATGTTTGATCTAAGTTAAAGGAACTCCAAGAGTAAATCTTCAAGTTTCCTAACCTCCAGAATGTCCTGAATATGGTCTCCAAGGTCTCTTGGTTTAGAACCCTGTAAATATCAGTTTTTATCTTAAATAGGGCTTTCAGATGCTATTAGCGCATTGCTATGACTCTTGGCACATAGTTCTTCTTCGGACATAAATAGTGCCACCAAATGCGTTGAGCACATGGTTGGGCCGAATCTACAATGTTAAATAAAACATTTTTGTTCTCTAAAACGACTTTCCCTCATATTTGACTTGACTTTTCACACTTTTTATATCTCCAATTGGATTCAGTGTCATCGTTACCAGTCATAGCGATGGATGTTACCTATTCATTTTGCAACTAGTTTTACTCCATTTAGACGTCTACAACTCGATATATGAATAAAATATTGCACATGAGTCATGTGTTGAGACAAAATCTCAATTTAATGTTTTGATGAAAAACAAACAAAAAGTTAATTAAGAAAGTTATAATTATGATTCTAAAATGTTATGTTAATTTAACTTGTGCTTTGTGTAATTTAATTAGAACAGAATCAAGCGAAGCAGAAAAGACACAACAAGAACATTAAAATAGAGAATGATCTCCAGTTTCAAAAATGTTTCATCACAGCATATTGACCAATCTTTTTCTACCTCTTTAACAAAGATTCTGCCTCAGAAATTTTCGAATAATAATAATCATACAAACTCACTGGAAATTTAAGCATGTGGATTCCTTTTGAAAATAAATTTGATTCAAAATTACCTGTGGATTTTCATACAAAACAGATTTTTGTACAAAATTTCATGTTGACAATACCTGCAGATTTTCATGCGAAACATATTTGTAGAAATAGTGCTGCAGATATTTCTGCATAAAAATTCGTACGAAAATGCATAAAGTTTGACTAATAATTGCTGCGGATTTTATTTATGTTTCCTACGTATTTAGCCGCAGGTATTTACCCTGCGGATAGTGAATCCTCGGTAAACATTATCCACGAAGGTTTACGTGGATATGGAATCCGCAGGTAATATGCTTTCCTGCGGAACTATTTGCTTACATCCGCAGGAAAAACAGATTTATATAGTGGTTATAATGTGAAGTTATAAAATAAAACATATCATAACGTTATAAACTCGGAAGTTTGAGAGCTATAAGATAAAACAATAATAACAATAAATCCTTGAGAAATACAAGAGCTTTAAAGTAGTATATTAAATCTTTGAGTTTGCATTTGAATTAACGAATCTCTACTCTACAACAAACATCAACATATTAAAAAACTTAAAATATGATAACAGCTAGTACAACTCATGTGTCTCCACAAGATCCTTGATTTTGTCACCACCAAATATCTGCATACAAAGTATATAATAAGAGGATTCACAGAACAGTGAGTAAATCTACATCATGTAAAATGAAAGAATAAGTCAAAAATAGATTACCATACATTCATGAACTATTTAGCATGATCACAAAAATCACGACCAATATAATATACCTGATATAATGGATGATACTTCAATGCTCAAAATGCACTCTTGAATTCATGTGATTTGGAAAACTTGTATGGAGAGGTTATGCTTTTGTCATTGCCAACAATCTCCCAATAACTGAGAGATATAGAAGGATGAATGTTATTATGACAAATAACTTCCCTCAAGGAATATTTTTCCCTAAAGGCTTTGAAAGATAGATAAGCTCCTTAAAATTTGATACTTCTGAAATTTTGATTCTCCATATCAGACGATTCGCAGTATGAATTAAGAATGGTAGTCTTGGCACACAAGGCAACCAACTATGGGTAGTATGTAGAGAAAAGAAGAAACCATCTTGATGAATGATTGACAGTGGCATGAACATAAGATTGTTTGTCGTCTTCTTGTTAAGGAGAGAAACCAAATATGTTAGAACCAAGTGGTTTCAAGAATATATGATCCTAACGTTTTTTATGAAACAATATTACTTGTAGGATATTAAAAGCACTAATATTTTATTTTAGTGTTGCAATCTCCAGAACAGTTATTCCTTATAAGTTCACGTGGCATCCTATAATGGTCGATCTAAGTTAACGAATACCAAGACTTCATTTTTTATTTGTTACTATATGTTTGGTTGAATGCGCTCTAAACGCACTTGGGTGATTCTATTATTACAAGCAATGCTCTAATTAGTCTGACTATGACAACTACAACAAGCATATGACTATTCTACCTCTGGTTATTGTGTCAAGTATTTGATCGTATAACTATTCTACATCTTATATTGATCATATGGACTATTCACCTCTGTTAAGTTGTGTCAAGTATTTAGATCATATGACTATTCTACCTCTGTTAAATTGTATCAATTTGACAACTCAGAAGTTTCTACATATCTCATGAGGTCTTAAAAGACACTGCTGGTGTTGAAATATCTAGAAAGGATCCTCAACTCTCATTAAAAAAACAATGTTAAGATGTATCGTAAAAGCCATAACTTCATGATGAATGTTATCACCTTCAAAGATTTCAAAAAAGACATCAATAAATAAACAACAAAAAGAATCTTTGAAGTTCTTACGTCTCAAACTACGAAAGAAATACGCATGTACCAAGAAGCTATAGCAAATTATACTAGTTAAGAAGTATAAGTCTTTCTAATAGAAGAGGAGGAAGATATTGAAATAAATTTTTCTAGATTCCAAACTTCAGTTTCCTAATTGAAGGTCTTCTAAAGAGTTACATGTGTTTGACCACATCAAGCAATCCTCCAATATTTTGGTTCCATAAACAACAAATGGAGATTAAAGTAACAACAATTCAAAAGGACTAATGATCTAAACAAAACTACCTCTGAAAGAGATTATGAAAAAGAAAAATCTCATAATTCTAAAATTAAGAAGTCGCAGGATATAAAATTAGAAATAGAAATCAGCACACGTGAGAAAAAAAAAAGGTAGTCACACGTAATATACGATTAAAATGAATAAAACCTTTTTGTTCAATTTGATATGTAATATACGATTTTAAAAAAAAAAACTCAAAATATTAATGTTATATGTGTATTAAGTTTGATTTTTATGATGAATATGAACTAAAGTATGAATTTTTATATTATATGTATTATAGTTTTAATTTTTCTATTATATGTATCATGACATATGCATCTTCGTGTAAGTTTCCATCGTGACATATTATTTTTCTATGTTGGTATGGCGTAATTTTCATGTATAGAAGTTGTCATAGTTACAAGTTTATATCATGATCATATAGATTTTGGAAGAATGCATATGTTTTTGTTACACAACTTTACTGTTTGGTTATATTTTCCTTTTAAAATGAGAATTTTGCATTTATTTGTTTTGTGTCACTTTTTAATATTATTTTGGATTGATGTGGATGATGGAAAACAAACTGGTATTACACAAAATTTTAGATGCTAATAATTGAGTAGATTCCAAGATTATTTGTTGTGATAATGTCGATGCATGAAGAATGTGAGACAAAAAATGGTTTTAGGACTATTTTGTAATTCATTAAATTTGCCACAATATTTTTAGTTTCATTTTAATCTTTCATATCCAATTTTTAAAATACTAAAATACAGTAAAGGATTTCCTTTCTTTAAAAATAAACGAAATTTCTTCATTTTAATTATAATTTTATTATAACTTTGAATTCAAAGATTTTATTTTTATTTTAGCGGTGAAATGAACATTTTTTAAGTTTAACATTCTTTACTTCAAAAAAAAATTCTCATAATTTTTCTAAAAACTAAATATTTTTAAGTAGTATTTGGATCAAAGTCTGGACCTACATTAATTATATTATTTTTTTATGATTCATCAAACTATTAACCGGTTAAATATATTTTAGTTCCTCTAATGTACAACTTTCATTTTTAGTCTCTCTAAATATTTCATCTAACTTTGTTTCTTCTAAATTTTCGATTATGAATTTTAGTCCCTATTTTTTTTACCAAAGTTACGTCTATGTTCTAATTGACTTTTTTTTATGCATGTCATTGTTTAAGACTTTAAAAACATTATAAATGTAATACTTTAACCTATTTTATCATTATTTTGATTAATAGATAAATTAGTAAAGATCAAAGCTTAATAGTTAAATTATTAAACTAATGATTTTTTAAAGTTTTATCAATGATATGTAATCAAAAACAGTCACTTGAAACATGCACGTACACTTTTGTAAAATAATATGGACCTAAAATTGTAGCATAAAAAATTTAAAAGGATCAAAGTTTGAAATTTGGTAAATGTAGGTGGACATGAAAGCATATTTAACCCAAGGAAAACACTTAGAAAAAACCAATATTCCATTGAATGTCAATCTTGTTAATAGTTTCAAAAGAGACTATTATAATTGAAAATAATAAGGGTTATATAAAATTTCAGGTATTCAAACCACAGGTAAAACAAAACCTGTATGTGCGAAACCTATGTCCAAATATCAGTCCGATCCCAACGGTTTACGAATGCGCAATTGATATTTTTTCTGAGACATGTTGTTAAAATCGGGAAAAGAGTTTACTCTTCCCTTTTATCTGTTTGGTGGATGTTTTTATTTCTTTTAATACTATCTCTTCCAACCCAACAAGACCCTCTCTACTGAAAAAGTGAGACAACCTGGATATGTCTTCCACGTAGGAATGGGAGTCCCATACGCGAACATTATGACTTACGAGGGACTGGGGATTGAGAGGTTTTAAGAGTTTATTTAAATTTAGTTCTTCTAGAGTGAGCAATTTCTGAGAAGAATGAAAGTGAGTAATGTTAACTATGAATCATCAAAAATGGTTGTTATTTGTATACATGATCAATCTGATATAATATCAATCATGAATCACTCACTTCACCAACTACTCATTTTCACCAGAGAAGAAAAAAGAAATTTTGGTCCCGGTAGAGTACAGTTGTGTAGCAAACTTGCTCCGTTTATCTATAAATTTAGTATGTTTATTCCTACCATTGAGTTATTATTTTAATATACATTCTGAGTAGTTTTTTCTTCTCTGAGAGTTACTTTGACATACCCACTTCAGTGAAGGTTACTATAAGATGATTATTGTTGATTGATGTCCCTATTATTAGTAAGAAGACTCTGGTCTACCCATTGATTATTATGGTGGGAAGTTTTATTGGGTTAGGTCATCGTGGTTTATTCTCTCAATTTGAGGGAAGTTTCAAACGTTAAAAAATTGTGTTCGTCGCTCATAATTTAATTTTCTGTCAATTTTATTGATCTTGGAATGTGTTTTTTTGTTTGATCATTTTTCTGCACTAGTCAGAGAAGAAATTGTTGCTATCTTTGTAAAAGATCTAAATTAGTTATACCAGTTTAATTTTTGTGATTTTTTTATTAATTCATTATAATTAATTACAAATTAACTTACTAAACCATTAAACACGATTAGTAATAAATAAATTAACACAACTAATCAAAATTCAAAAATCTGATAAACATATAAAGTACAAAAATTGTTCAAAATCCAACCATGGAAATATTTTAAGAGTTAAAAGTGTATTTTCATATTTAATTATTTTTGATACACATACAGTGTCTTCTTATTCTATTGTATAATGCTTATGAGACGTAAGTTAACCACAACCGCTTACTGCTCAGAGTCACAACGAAAGATCTAGGAATTCATGACATAATATAATTAAATAACAAAATATAATATATATATATTATATATTATAAATGATGAAAGTGAAGTAGAAGAATGAGACACGAATAAAGAAAATCAAAATTATTATAAAAAATATAAAATTTAAGAAAAATATTTGAATAATTTATATATAGATATTAACAACTAAATAAGAAAATGAAAAAGTCGAATTGAAATATTTTAAATTTTTTGGGGTCAACCTTTATATAATGACTTTTACACTAAAATCTACTTTGTTTAATATTTGTAAATACGATAATGAATAAAAACTTAATAATAAAGAAGATACTAATTCAGAAGAAAAAAAAAACCACTACTTATTTTTCCGTTACCAAAACATATCTTTTTTAGGATAAAATAATAATAACATGTTTGTTATAACGTGAAAGTTATAAAATAAACATATTATAACTTTTAACTAGGAAGTTTGAGAGTTTATAAGATAAAACAAATAATACAATAAATCTTGAGGAATTCAAAGAACTTTAAATCTAGTAATTAAATTTAAAATTGCATTTGAAGTTAACGAATCTATACTCATACACAAAATCAACAATATTAAAAAAAACTCAAATTATAATTAAGCTAAGTACAACCTCTCTCCACAAGCATCCATTGATTTCTGTCATCACCAAAATTCTGCATACAACGATATAATAAGAGGAGACACAAGACGTGAGTAGATCTTTACATCATGTTAACTGAATGAATAAGTTAAAAATAAATGACCATGCATTCATAACATATATTTAGCATGATCACAAAACACGACAATATATATTACATGAATTTCATGAAATGCACTCCTTGAAATTCATGTGATTGCCAAACTAATGTAGGAAAACGTGTATGGGGTTTATGCTTTATGTCATATGCAAATGCAACACCCTCTAGATTTATATGTATTGTGTGCAAATCTTCACAAGACGGTACTATCAAGTATCGTCAATATCTGTATATAGTTGTACGAAGACATCCTATGGACAACACCCGCAGTGTAAACTCAATAATCACTCTCCTCCATTAAGTCTAAACTTAAATTCTAAGTTTTTAGATGATATATCAACACCTAAGTCTTAATAAATTTTTTATATGATTCTAAAGCTATTAAGGAAAATTGAAAGTTCGAAAGAATATATAAAAATTATGAGAGAATCATATATAAGAAAAACAACATTACGATAGTAAAAGAAATTAAAGTACTTTAACATCAGATAAATGAGTTTTAACTTAAGTGTTACTAACACATTTACAAAAACGTTAATGCTTTAGGGACTTTAGGTTGTGACACGGAAATTTTTTACAATCTTTGTCTGACTGACAAGGTTGAGCTGGCAATATAAAATATAAAATAAAGAAATGTTATTTAAAAATGATGAAGGTTTTGTATAACATTTAAAATATGAGAATGAACTTCCACTAGCTGCGATTAAAGAAGAAATAGAGAACACTAAAAGAATCACAGTGTAAACAACCTTGAGAGTTTAGGCCATTGTGTTCTACCTTTTTATGTGACAAGTAGATAATTGTTTTGATCACCTTAATTAATAAACAACCTAATGTTATGTTTAATTCAATTAAAAAGTTTTTGGAGTTATCTTAGTGCAAAGAAAACCTCATTACAATAATTAATAAGTTGTCCTAAGGTACATTGATGTATCTTGTTTGTCCATTCAGCTAATGAAATTGATCACTGACCATAGAATAGATCTTTATATAAAAATATTATTTGTAATTAGAGTTCATTATGTTTAGCGAACCTTTATTATTTTTTCTCTTTTTTATCCTTTCGTACTATATATGAGGATCAAACAAACATATTACTCAATGAATACATATTAGGACACATTGAACTAAACCAAAAAACCCTTTTCTATATTTAAATCATTTTATGGTATCTGTAAAATAATATGGACGAGGTCTGCCATCGTTGTTCTGAATTTGTGGGTCTAGTGGATTCAGAAGACATCTTCCCTATGTCCCCTCCGCTGTGATCTATGTCGATACATCATACATTCAATTACATCCACTCCGGCTCCAATAAAATCTAATACACTCAGCTCCCATAATCTTTTGTGATCTTCCTCTCATTGCATTAACGCAAACCTTGTATAAGGGTAAACTTCTCGTGGTTTTCTTTTGAAAATGAATATTTCACTCGGTTTTGCATCATGCAAATTTCTAACATGTCGGGTCATTTTTGTCCAAGGAGATGTTTAATTTAAAATTAGAAGTAATACGCGATATTATAGAAACTTTGGAAAGTTCTGGTCTTTGGAAATGGTTTCCTCTTGGTAAAGGATTTTTGAGTTCATGGTAGAATTTTATCTTTTTAAATTTTAACTCGTAAAATGTACATTTAAGTTGTTCTGTATCGAGTTAACCGCAACGACTTAAAAACACATGTTTTTATCTCGTTTCATAAAGACTTACAAAGCTTCTCCTATCAAGTCGATTACAGCCTACTAACTTAAACATCATAAATCAGTTCAACAATCATCTTTTTAATTATATCTTTTGATCAATTGACTATAGATAGAGTTAAATTTTTTTTTTAATAAATCTCTGTTTTGTTTTTGTGCTCTTGATCATACATATATAAAATATTTCGTATTATTTTAAAGTTTGTACTTTTAACTACAATTTTATATGAATAATCTGTAACCAAAATATACAATATCATATGTTTTCATAGAAGAATATAGAGCACAAATAACATGTCTCCTTTCTGAATAATCAAGACAAGACAAAAAAAAATAGATGTCATTAACAAATTACAAATCACAATGTGAAATATTCATAGACATCTATTAGTATTGTCATTTTCTTCAACTAATTCCAAAATATCCACCATTTTAGAAATTTTAATTTGATCCGGAGAAATGATCTCGAGTTATCGAATATCTGAACAAAAACAAAAACAAAAACACAATCAATTATCAGTTGAATCTTAATTTTTTCATCACATGAACATTAAAAACTACAATCAAAGGAACTATATATTTTTTATCAGACAAATATTAAAACACCATCAATAACAACTGTAAAAAATTACCGTATTTGCATCCATGAATCAACTATGTTACAAAGTTCACATATGTAACATCGACATGTAGTCACACTCATACATTTGTAGTGTTTTATCAAATCATCGTGCCAATATTCAGTTTTGTATAATTCTGGCAAATCTATAATATAATAAGATGATTATCTTATTTAGAAAGTCTTTTTATAAGCAAATTGTTAAAATTCTCCATACATATACACTTCACCCAAACTATCAAACTATAGCATTCATCCAATTCATCCAATACAATCTATAACTACTTTTATTAAAATAAATAACCATAAATATAATATTAAGGTAAAATAAAACTAAATAAGTTTATTGGTCATCTACTTTTTTTATTTATTGTCATATATTGTCGTATTCTATTAACTAAGAGTAATCTAATAATAGTATACTAATTGTTTTCTCTCCTATTGTTATTATTTTTGATTATTGTTTTGCTCCATATCATATAAAATAGAACCTTTAGAATATGTAATTTTAACTTACGACAAAATCTGCAATATATATTCAAAACACTTCATCTATAGCGTTCCAAATAAAAGAAACAAACTAATAGAAGAGTCATTAAAAATAAAATAAATAAATGAATTTGACTTGTCATTTTCTTTTCTTCATACATATATAGCTCTCCTTATTATCTGAAAAGTGAAACAACAATATTATCATTCCTAGGCAACATAAGATATCATAATTATTTTTATAAAAAATTACTTACTCAATAAGCCAAGAACTTGAGATCCAAACTGAAATGGTGGCAATAAAATGATGGTTATGGTTCTGAAGTCAATGTTAGGTAAAGTCAGGAACGTGGAGTTGATGGTTGTGAGTCGTATTAGAGTAATCAGAAGTGGGTTTGCAAGTGTTGAACGAAGTTAGAGGATAGAAAGTTTTAGGGTACTAATGCTAAGTGCAAACACTGGGAGATAAATGCTAAGTGAATGAGATTTAAAAATTTTTAAAATTCGTGTTTAAGTCGTTTATCAAAATTCCCGCTTTAAAAATGTTTTCAATATTAAAAAATTGCCACGTCTTTTTATTAAGATTTTAGCCAATTAACCGAGTTAAATATACAAGAAGAGATATATATTAATTTTTTATTTTATTTTTACAGTCTTGTGTTAATTCGGGTTGCTAAATAACCGTATTAAATGCATTTCATCTATTTACGAATTGGACGACGTCTTCATTCATTAACTCGTTTACATAGACAACCGACTTAAAACATATGTATGTCTCACTTGTTAAATCTAGTGCATATAATGACTTAACTCAACGTTATTAAAAAATCAAATTTTACTAGATCAGTTTTATTTCTATGGTGGACCAAAGTATTTGTTCATATATTGGTTCTGGATCTAAATTCGGGTATCCTTTCTTTCGGCTTGGTCTTCATGATTTTACCCTCATTTTTTTCAATCAATATCGCGCAAGGTGAGATTTCATGATTTGGCTGTGAATATTGGAGGTCGAAACAATTATTGAATTAGCAGTGTAGTGGGTGTTCCAATTATCTTGGTGAGTCATGCGCAATCGTACATTCGATCAGTTTGCACGAGTGTTGATATTGACCTAACTTTACCTCTTCATGAAGTATTCTTACTGAACGTGAAGGTTTTTTCTAGTCGATGTGGAATATGAATTGCCTCTATTTTGTGAAAATAATTTAAAGCACTAATGTTTGTTTAAGTGTCAGTTTCCTGATCATGTATTTTTATATGACTTTACGTTGCATTCTTTGATGTTTGATCTAAGTAAAGGAACTCCAGAGTAAATCTTCAAGTTCCTAACCTCCAAGATGTCCTGATATCGTCTCCAGGTCTCTTGGTTCAGAAACCCTTGTAAAATATCAGTTTATTATCTAAATAGGGTTCAGGGAATGCATATTGCGCATTGCTATGACTCTTGGGCATAGTTCTTCTTCGGACATAAAATAGTGCCACCCAATGCGTTGTAGCACATGTTGGGCGATCTACAATGTTAAATAAACATTTTTGTTCTCTTAAACGACTTTCCTCATATTTGACTTGACTTTTCACACTTTTTTTTATATTCCAAATTGGATTTCAGTGTCAAACTGTCATCCGACAGTCATAGCGATGGATGTTACCTTTCTTTAGCAACTAATTTTTACTCCATATTGGACGTCTTAACAACTCGAGATATAATAAAATATTGCACATGAGTCATGTGTTGAGACAAAAT
>PGWS01022663.1:0-11432 GCA_002896235.1 Cicer reticulatum | reverse complement strand
GGACTGATGGTCATTTAGGTGGACATCGTTGATATAAATTTGATGTTTTTTTTTCCTCTTAAATATGATATTTTTTTATCGTTAATTTAATGTATTTCGTTTCATTTTTATGCTATTAATATAATTTTGTTTTTATTTAATTGTTATTATATTTATTTATTATCATTTAATTTATTTTTTTGAAATTTATAATATAATTAATCATTGTAATTAATAATAAATTTTTAATTATAATTAATAATTATTAAATATAAAAATTATTTATAATTTATCAATATATTTTATTTAAATTTTATTATTAGGTATTTTTTATTTTAAATATTAAATGAATAAACTCTAATAATAAAACAAATATATTAAAATATAAACAAATTAATAAGAAACCCAAATTAATGAATAAGCTCCATAATTCAATAATATGTATTGGATAATCACCAAAATTTTCTAAATCATTAAATAAGAATATTTTGAATATAATATAATTCTCAATTTTTATTAATATTAGTTTCTCATAGTGTCTCTTGGAGTTTAAGAGGGAAGAGGATGAGGTGGCTTAGAAAAAAAAAGAAAAAATTGGAAAATAATTGAAAGTTCTGGAAGAGGAGGGTTTTGGGGGCAAAGTTGATAAACTCTTATTCAACTATTTTAGGATTCTAAATACTAAAAACGAGTCAATTTAAATTATATTTTTGATAAAACTCTTATGAAATTAAAGAAAATTTTGATAAAATTAGTATATTTTTAATTTTACTAGTATTAATTTATCTTAAAATATTAATAAAAATTGATCAATATCTAATTTAATTATGTATGTGTTGCAATAGCTATTCAATTTAAAAAGTAAATTTATATTTTTAGAGACAATTATTATGTCTCGATAAGAGTTTGTTATTTTTCTACCATTTTATTTTGGTATATCACATATATTTTATTTATTTAAAAATATATTTGATTTATTATGAAGATTAAATATTGAGTTATTATTATTATTATTATTTTAAAAAAGATGATTAATATCGTCATAATTAACTCACATAATTATAAAATCTCGAGTTTGAATATGGAACAAAACGTCTAACTTAACAATATCGACATTTTTTACTTGAGTTTTTATGAAATTTTAAAAGACAAATTATTATATTATTTTAATTATTATATTATTATTATATTATTATTATTATTATTATTATTATTATTATTTTACTAATATTATTATTATTATTATTTTAATACTAGATAAACTCTTACGAGTTTATGAGTCGAGCCTAGCTACAAGCTAATTTTATGTAAGTTACACAAGTTTAATTAAACTATTGAGTATGACAATGTTGTTTTGAGATACTCAAAAAGTCCATTATAAGAGATTTTAAATTATTTTGATAAATTCTTCAAATTCAATCTAAGTTGTTATAACACTCTCAATATTCAAAATAATATTAAGTATAATACTAAATATAATGATGCTAAATAATAAAATGTTTAAAATAAATAACCCTAAATATACATGTTAAAAAAATAATATTTCTTGAAATACTTAAATGAATTTAATTTATATAAGTTTTCAGTGTAAATAAATTTATATATATTGTTAATAAAAAAAAATTACACGATTAATAAATCACATCCCGTATTATTAATAATATTAACTACCTATAAATCATTTATATAATTCATCATTACTGAGTGTAAATTCATAACTAAATACATAATTTTTTACAAAAGTGACAAAATTCGGGCTTGTGTGTGGGTCTACGTAGTACGTACTGTAGCCCGCTAGTGGGCCTTACCAGAGGACTGGAAATCATCTTTCTTGCTCGTATAGCAGAAAACCGGGTCGGATGACCCACATCGCAACCCGACCAGATCTCCCTTATATTATAGCGCCGCGCAACAATTTTGATGCCATATTAATCGTGACTCCAATACAAGAAGAAGGCACATATTAATTTCCAGAATGATTCATCCATTTGAGAGATTTTTCAGATCTGAAAATTGCTTTGGTTTTCGAAATAAAGTACTATGATTCAAGAAGTACAATTTGGCATGTTAATCGCGCTATTGGGAAGTAAAAAAAACCTCAATGATTTTTCTAAAAATAACGTCTGTATATAGGATTTGGAATTTTCAATGAAAATAACAAGCAGCGTAAACGGCTTCATTCATCAATCATCATGAACATCTTGTATTTTCAATGAATTTAACAACCAACGCAAATATTTTGATCGATTACAACTTGGGTTGTTCAATTATGATGCACATAATATTGCAATCTTTTATCGGCATTTACAATATATATTTTATCTAACAACATAATAGACTTTGTGTATTGTGATTTTATATAAAAAGAAAAGGTGCATTCTAATATCATTTATTGGAATTTTTATGCTAATCATTAGGATATGAGAACATGAGAGGTTAACTATCTCATATTAGGGTATTGAGATTAAGTGTTTATAATAAAACAACGATTAGATAACGGTTGAGAACATAAATATCTAATTGGACAATAATCAAAATTCAATTTTATCTAGTTTACTATTTATTATCATTTTGTAAAATTCCAAAGTTATTGTTACAGAGATATAAACTATATAAATGAAATTGTGTGGTGGTTTAGATGAAAATAAAAAGGTGGATCGGATTGGTTGAAATAGAGTTTGCTTACCAAAGTAGTTTGGTAATCCTAGGATAAAAAGGATTAAAATATTTAATATCGGACTATCCTGTAAAGATAAGATAGAACGGACAATAGATTATGCATGTGGTTACTCAATCAAGTTTGGTTATCGTTAGGAAATAGTCAAATTTCTGGCTCAAATGACTTGGACTTACAACAAGCTTTGAAATATCTCTAGTCATGTTCCTTTCCATCAGCTATATATGTTACTATTTGTGTTTGACATTCTTTACTAAACAAGTTACCCACGAGAGAATTCTTGTGAAGCTATGCATATCACAAGATCCATTTTAATCTGTATGTGTCAAATATGGTATCCTATATATGGTTGGATTGGTTATAACTTCATATCTCACAATTCTCATATTATTAATTTTGTATGATTCAAACATATTTTCAAGAAAAAGAGAAGCAAGACGAGAAAATATATAATTTGGTGTACAATCATTTTGTATATTTGGAGTCATCAAAACAAAATATTTTTTATGGGGGACCATACTATTGATTTTGAAGGATTATTAGCACAAATTAAACTTACTTATTGGTTTATGTTAACAAATTTGAAAATTATCTACTTTTCATATTTGGATTGGTTTGTTGAACTTTTGAGATGTATTTCATCTATGTAATCTTAACATTTTGTATAAAAGTTGAAAAATCCCTCGTCACAACCTTAATACATTTTGGTTATTAAAAAATAATAATTGAGTGGTCCAACTCAAGAGGTTATTCATACACAATGATGATTTTTTTGTGAAAAAAGAAACACCAATATCTAGATGGAGATTGTGAATATTATCATCTTCTTCATTCCCTATCTCTTTTCTCTAAATCAATAAGTATGATTCACATGTCTTAATTTGGAACTAGCATACATGCATGCGAATTGGGAGGTTGCACAATCATCCAAAATAGGTAAACTCCAACATTATAATCAGATTAACAAGAAGGGGACCACTTATGCATTCATTTTTTTTTTAATTTTTTTTTTAATTTTTCGCATCTTTTCCTTTTATCTGTCACGTATTTATAAAGATTAAGATGTGCCGTGAAAACAATGTTTCTTTTCAATAGGACCTTCAATTCTAGTGGGATTAGCCAAAGTTTCAAACACGAGATCTTAAACTATCATGCGTAACATGAATATTATAAAGCAGATCAATTTGTCCCAACATTGGACGGGGTTTACTGATTTGAAATAAAGTTGGAATATATGGTACGATATTCATACTATTATTAGGTTTTTGTTTTCACCTTTTGGTTTTCTTTAAAAAAAAAAGCTGTTGGATTTTTTCAACTAAATCAGCTTTACATGCATTTAAATTTAAGGAAATGAATTTTCGGTAATGTTAAACATTATAAATATTTGTACAAAATAAACTTATGTAAATATGAAACACTAATTTAAATTAATCTTTGTAATTTTTGTAATATTTGTTTATTGTGTTTGTTTTGGTCTAGGAGGCTAAGAAGTTTTTTCTTGTGATCTTTATTGTTTTGTTTGTAGGAATTACGTTTGACAAGACAAAACTGTCAACTTAGAGGCTGGATTGAATCCACCATATCGATATATTTTGTCTCTTATTTAGATTGATTGAAGTGAAGGTTTAAACTCGTCTATCAAAATTGATCCGCTTCATTTAATCCTAAAATAATAAAGTGGAGTGGATTATCTTGCTGAGCCACATTAAAGAAAGAACGTTTTCTTAAAAGCAAATGTGGTTTTAGTTAGGTGTTTTGCAATTTGTTTTTATTAACTCAATTAAATTAAAAGATTAAAATTTACTCATTAATATATCCAACTTTAACTAAAAGATTACTACAGGCAGCACCCTACTTTAAAATATTGCTATTAACTTATTGATAATTTACTTATATATTTTTGTTTGAAAATTTAATATTGATAGTTTGTTACAATATGATATTTTATTTTGTTTAAATATATAATATATTAACTTTAATTATTATAATAGTTTAATTATTGTTGATAAATTTAATTAATTATTTTTCATTATTAAAAATGAGTAATTAAAGAGGCAGTTGACACATATAATTTATATACAGATAAATATTTGTCATTAACCATTATTTAAATTAAGTATTTTTTTCTTTACATCTTCTAAATAAAAAGATAACAATTAAAATATATTAATTATAATTGATTATAAAAAAAACATACATGAGACAAATATTTGTCACTAAAATATTAAAATTAGTGTTTTTTAATATTGTCGACACAAACATAACAATTTTAATACACTAACTATATTGTTACTATTATAGTTTGTGAATTTTTAAAATAAAAAAGGTTTATGACATGCCAGACCGCAAGTCCGTCAACAATGAAAAAAAAAAATATCAATCATACTAAGCAAACATATGTCAACCAATTCAAGAACTGAATAGCAAAAACACAATTAAAGAAAAGATAAATAATAATTTAATAATTTAAAAACACAACGGACAACACAACACCACCATACACCACGAATTAGTAATTATGATGTATACATTTTAATAAAGTTAATATGAATAGACATTTTAGTAAAAAAAAAAATTGACAATGATATTTTAAAAAAGTTGGGTCAGATATTAAAATAAACCAACCTTAAAGAATAATATATATCAAACTTAAACCTTAATACTTTTAGATCCAATGAGACTTGGGCTTTGCAAATTAGCTCAATTTAGCATATTCTTTTGATCTCTGATGGTATTGTAAGAAACGTAGAAAATAGAGTAAATAATTGTGGAGGATAGATAGTGATATGATCTGACGGCTCATGTGCCACCAGGTTAAAACAATGTCCGAATTGTCAGAAGATGATTAAGTCTACACATGGAAGAACAAACACGTGGCAGACAACAATTGGGCCCACCACTCAAGTGTGAAAAAAGGATTTTTGAACAAACTGACTGAGTCCAAAGGAAGAAAAAACTTTCTGCTTTGGACACCCTCGATGGAAACAGATTCCAAATATTAGGATATCTAATCTATTTCACAAGAGATTGAATGATATTGAATGGGTTTGGGACCCTACAAAAGATTATATTTGATTGGACCCACTTAAGATTTTATATAAAACTCTATGGGTCCCCATTCTGGTCCCAATTCCGAACCTTTATTTATTTCTCGTTCACTTATTACTATTTATCATACGAACCTATTGATTAATTCATTAGAATATTTCACTTTTTATTTATTTATTTATTTAAAGTAATTATATTAAAATGTTGTATTTTATTCTGAGGACATTGTAATTTTAAGTTTATGATTACGTATTTCTTTTAGGCGGATGGTAAATATTCGAAAGACGCGACTATCTATATGGTTTTAAATTTTTTTTCTTTTTTCATTTTAACCAATTAAGTAATTAATTATTTAATAAGTTTAAAATAATTATAATATTTAAAAAATAAAAAGTTATTAATAAAATAGAATACAATACATTAAATTAAAGAAAAATACGATTAAATAAATATATCAAAATAAATAACGTGTTATATTATTTTAATAACTTCTCATATTTTGCAGATAAATTTATATTAAATGGATAATTTATTTGCAAAATAGAAGATAGTGAAGGTAAAAAAAATAAGATCTCAATCCAAGATTGATCTTGGCAGTGATGAAGATCGATCTTGGTTTTGTTGAAACAACAATATCAATTTTATCAATATAAAATATGATTGTAAAGCATAATAAATTAAGATAAGAGAATAGAAAGAGAGATCACACAAGGATAATATCCTGGTTCACCCAACCCGGGTTACGTCCAATCCCTCACAACCCGTGAGAAATATTTTCACTTAAATGTTTCAAACCAAGATCGTTCTTGGTTTTCCATGGATCATCTTGATCTTTACACAATTCTACTTTGCTACCTAGAAAGATTTCTTCAATTCTACCTTACTGTTTTGGAAAGGCTTTAACAAGTTACCTTTCAAAACATGAAAAGGATTTTTACAAATTTACTCAAGATTTGACAAAACAACCCTGAGTTACAAAAGTGATAGGATTTGAGGACTATTAGAATCTTGATATTTACTCCAACCTCTTGTTTGAGAATATATTCTGTAAATAGATCCTCAGTTGTAAATGATACAACACAAAGAATAACAAACAACAAACTATAAGAAAGATTTTGAGACACTTGAGTATGATGAACAATATTGATCTTTTGCTTGGTGTTGATTGTTGTGTGTTGTTCTTCACTTGCAGCTGCATTTATAGACTCTAAGAAGGCTTATGACAGCTCATGTGACTGTTGGAAAGGAACCAGCTGTCATAAAAGAGTTGTTGGATAATTCTAACAAAGCAAGATTGATGAGCTGGCATCAGAAGATGATCCAAGATTGATCTTCTGGTTTGGTGATGAACTGGCCTTGAACTCTGTGATTTGTGTCAGTATGTCAGCCTTGAGTACATGCTTTCTGTTATGTGCACAGGCTTTGTATAATAGTTCAATATCAGTAGTGTACTTTGCTACTTGTAGTCTTGTACTGCATTTGCTTTATAAGGAAGAATGACTTTGTGATATGCCTTTATTGGAAGCATACATTTGATTCTTTCAAATTCTGGAACATATATGACTTGGATGGATCTTTGTTTGATTAATGAGAGTATAGGATGAATATTGTTTCAGGATTGATCTTTGTTTTCCAGAACTGCTTCACAAGATCAATCGCGTTTTCCAGATCTGATTCAACTCGCGTTTTTCCAGAACTGCTTCCAAGATCAATCTGCATTTTTCAGAACTGCTTCAAGATCATCTGCGTTTCCAGAACTGCTTCATAGATCAATCTGCGTTTTCCAGAACTGCTTTCTTTGATCTGATTTGTGATGTTTGATTCCTATCTTGTTTTAACACACTCAAAATGCACATGTTAAATATCAATACAACTTAGAATCATAATTTAAATTCCTTAATAACTTTTTGTTGTTTTCATCAAAAATAAATTGAGATTTGTCTCACAATTCTCCCACCTTTTTGATGATGACAAACATTTTAATTTAAGATTTTAATTTTGATTCTAATTTTAAAATCATAGAGAGCCTTTAAAAGCTCCCCCAGAATGCTTCAGATTTTTGAAACCAACATAAAATCTAAACCATAAAATCTAAAATAATTCCTCCCCCTTGTCAACACAACGGTTGATTTACAAAGGAAATGTATACTACACAATATGAAAACAGAGTAGACTCCAGTTTTTTTAGATGAAAACTCCCCCTGAATTTTAAAGAATTAATATCCCCCTTAAAAAAAATCAGAATACAAGGAAAATGCCATTATGCTCTTTGTTATCTTTTACAAGAGACAACATTTTAATTTTGAACATGATAATAAGCGCATACATGGAAGCGAAATAAGATGATACATGTACCTTTGATTTGTTAATGTTTCCAAGGGTTATAGACACTCCAAATTTTTGTAATGAGATGAGGCATCATACTTTTCCATTCATGTGTATTGAGAATGCCTTGGTCATGTATCAATGTTCTTTCTTGATTGTTGGATGATGTTCCTACATCACAAGTTTGTAATGATTTTGGTACCCATATTTGTTTGGGTCCTTGGGAGTTAGCCTTGAAATCTGGTTTCATATTGTTAAATGATTTCTCAGAATGATCAATCTTAGACTGAGAAGAATCTCTTTTTGAAACTGGTTTAAAAAACTGGGCATTAGTTGTTTCTGATAAGCCTCCAGATCGATCTGAAGATCGTTCTTGCTTTTTCAGTTTTTCAGAAAAATCTGTTTTTACTGTCAAATGTTCTTCCCTTTTGAAGATTCTCCTATTCTTGTTTTTGTTATCCCTTTTTTTAAAGTAACATGCAAATTCTAAATGTCCAATTTTGTCACAATATGAGCATTTGATTTTGCATTTTTCTTCTCTTAGTTCAGGAACAAAGAAAGTTTCATACATTTTGGTTTTTTGAGTTTTGTCAAAACCGAGCCCAGCTTTATCAAAAATCCCTACTTGAGATCCCATGATTTTCTGAAATGTCTCGGTTGCCTTAATAAAATTTTTCAAATCATTTTTAAGAGTTTCAACTTCAGCCTTGAGAAGATCGTTCTTCGTTTGAGGTGAAGATTGATCTTGGTTTTCTGGTTTTTCAAATTCAAGATTTTTGAGCTGAGATTCTTTCAGATTTTGAATGATCTCTTTAAGTTTATCATTCATAGCCTGAATTTTCTCTTTCTCTTCTTTTTCTTTGTGAAATCTTTCTTTAAAAGAACTACATTTTTGAATGAGAAAGTTTGAATCATTTAATAAATTATCAAATTCGATTTCCATTTGTTTGCATATAAGACATGGTTCAGAATTTACCTCTGTTTCTTCAATATCTGCCATTAAACACAGATTGGCTTCTTCAGGTTCATCTGTTTCTGATTCATCAGATTCATCCCAGGTTGCCATCATTGACTTCTTTTTGAAAGGAAATTTCTTTGGCACCTTTTTGTTTAATGGACATTCAGTTTTGTAATGTCCTTGTTTGTTGCAGCCAAAACAAATGATTTTGCTTTTATCTATTTCAGTTTTGAATTCCTTTTTATCTAGAAATCCCTTTTTGATTTGATCCCTTCTTATCAACATTCTTTGTATCTTTCTTGTAAGACGAACTATCTCTTTATCAACATCTTCTTGTTCGATTTCTTCTGAGTCCTCATCTGTTTGTACTGGTGTACTTTCTTGAGATGCTTTCAAAGCTATTGTTTTGACCTTTTTGATTGGTTTGTCTTCTTGTAGCAGCACTTCATGTGCTCGTAATGTTCCAATTAGTTCCTCCAGTCCGAGTACGTCAAGATTCTTGGCCTGACTTATGGCTGTCACCATTGGTCTCCATATTATTGGAAGACATCTCATGATCTTTCTGACTCTGTCTTGTACTGAGTATGCTTTCCCTAAAGAGCGCATTTCATTTACAATGGTTGTGAATCTTGAGTACATCTCATCAATGGTTTCTCCTTCATTCATTTCAAAGAGTTCAAACTTTCTTATGCCTATATCAATCCTTGTTTCTTTTACATGGCTTGTTCCTTCGTGATGAGTTTGTAATGTGTCCCATACTTCTTTAGCAGTTTTGCATTCATCAACTCTTTCGCATTCTTCTCTGCTCAAAGCGCACGATAAGAATAAATGAGCTTTAGAGTTTAGGAGTACCTTAGATTTTTCTTCTGCTGTCCAATCTGCTTCTTTCTTTTCAGCAGAGGTTGAATTATTTTGGTCGAGTCTTGGTACGAAATCTCCATCTGTAATGATACGCCACATTCCTGTATCTTGAGATTTCAGAAACAACTGCATTTTTCTTTTCCAGAAATAGTAGTCTATGCCACCAAAGTAAGGTGGTCTATATGATGACCCTCCTTCAGCAATGTACATATCTTTTGACATTTTTCTAGATCTTTTCTCTAACACTTGTTAGGTGTTGAAATTTTGAGACCGAGCTCTGATGCCAATTGAAGGTAAAAAAAATAAGATCTCAATCCAAGATTGATCTTGACAGTGATGAAGATCGATCTTGGTTTTGTTGAAACAACAATATCAATCTTGGTTTGCTTTAAAAACAGTCAAATCAATTTTATCAAAATATGATTTGATTGTAATGCATAAAATAAATAGAGATAGAGATAGAGAGATTCACACAAGGATATATCCTGGTTCACCCAACCCGGGTTACGTCCAGTCCTCACAACCGTGAGATTTTTCACTAAATGTTCAAACCAAGATCGTTCTTGGTTTTCATGGATCAATCTTGATCTTTACACAATTCCTACCCTTCTACCTAGAAAGGATTTCTTCAGTTCTACCTTACTGTTTTGGAAAGGCTTTAACAAGTTACCTTTCAAAACATGAAAGGATTTTTGCAATTTACTCAAGATTTGACAAAACAACCTTGAGTTACAAAGTGATGGATTTGAGACTATTTAGAATCTTGATATTTACTCAACTCTTGTTTGAGAAATATATTCTGTAAATAGACCTCAGTTGTAAATGATTACAACACAAAGATTAAAACAAAACAGCAAACTATAAGAAAGATTTTGAGACACTTGAGTATGATCGAAAATATTGATCTTTTGCTTAGTGCTGATTGTTGTGTTTTGTTCTTCAACTTGCAGCTGCATTTATAGACTCCAAGAAGGCTTAGGACAGCTCATGTGTCCGTTGGAAAGGGACCAGCTGTCATAAAAGAGTTGTTGGATAAGTTCTGCCAAAAGCAAGATTGATGAGCTGCATCAGAAGATCGATCCAAGATTGATCTTCTGGTTTGTGATGAACTAGCCTTGTACTTCTGTGATTTGTGTCAGTATGTCAGCCTTAAGTACATGCTTTTCTGTTACGTGTGCATGCTTTAGAATAGTTCAAATCAGTAGTGTACTTTGCTACTTGTAGTCTTGTACTTGCATTTGCTTTTCAAGAAGAATGATCTTTGTAATATGCCTTTATTGAAGCATGTCTTTGATTCTTCAAATTCTGGAACAAATGTGACTTGGATTGATCTTTTGTTGATTCTATATTCTGGAACAAATGTGACTTGGATTGATCTTTTGTTGATTCAATATGAGAGTATATGATGAATATTGTTTCCAGGATTGATCTTTGTTTTCCAGAACTGCTTCAAGATCAATCTGCGTTTTTCCAGAACGGCTTCAAGATCAATCTGCGTTTTCCAGAACTGCTTTCTTTGATCTGATTTGTGATGTTTGATTCCTATCTTGTTTTAACACACTCAAATGCACATGTTAAATA
>PGWS01022662.1:0-14123 GCA_002896235.1 Cicer reticulatum | reverse complement strand
TTATAAATAAACATTTTAGTTCTCTCTTTTTTTTTTTATTATACTTGATAATTTTTTCTATCACTCATTGACTCATTCTCAAGAGCTTTTTTTTTTTATCAATATATCTTTTTTCATTTATTTATTTTTCCAAATGCCTTAGTTTAAAAGTTATTTCCTCAAATGTCCTAGTATTTTTTTAAAATAGGAGGTCGTTCTCTAGATAAGCGACATTTGAAGATGAATTTTTTAAAACTCAATAGAAGGCTGTTTTATGGAGAAACGACTTCTAACTGAGTATATTGTTTTTATATTTTAATATTTTGTTATTATTAAAGTTAATTAATTAAGTATTTAAAAATTAAATTATTATAATAAATAAATAAAATAAAATACATTAATAAAATATAAATAAACTTTAATTTTAATATTATTATTATTATAAATTAATTATTATAATTATTAATAAAATGATTAAATTAATTATTAAAGATAAAAAATGATAATAAAAATAAATAATAATAATAATAACAATAAATAAAAAGGAATTTATATTAATAATATGAAAACGCGGAAATAACATTAATGAATGATTAAAAATACTTTCATATTTGAGAAGGAAAAAAGCATTCAAATTGATATTTGGGACTTCAGGTCATTTAGGTGGATATCTTGATATAAATTATTTTTTTTTCTCTCAAATAGAGTATTTTTATCGTTATTTAATGTATTTCGTCATTCATGTTATGAATATAAATTTATTTTTATAATTGTTATATTATTATTTTATTATCATTTAATTTATTTTTTTTGAATTTATAATTATAATTTTAATCATTGTAATTATAATATTTTTATTATTAATTATAATAATTATAAATATAAAAATTAGTATAATATTCATATTTTATTTTAATTATTTCAGTTTTTTATTTTAAAATAAATGAATAACTCTAATAATTAAAACAAAATATTAAAATATACAAAATATAAGAACCAATTAATGAATAACTCCCATAATTCCAATAATATGTTATGAATATCAACCAAATTTTCCTTAATCATTATATAGAATATTTTGAATAATATTAATTTTCAATTTATTAATATTAGTTTCTCATAGTGTCTCTTGGAGTTTAAGAGGGAAGAGGATGAGGTGGCTTAGAAAAAAAAAGAAAAAATTGGAAAATAATTGAAAGTTCTGGAAGAGGAGGGTTTTGGGGGCAAAGTTGATAAACTCTTATTCAACTATTTTAGGATTCTAAATACTAAAAACGAGTCAATTTAAATTATATTTTTGATAAAACTCTTATGAAATTAAAGAAAATTTTGATAAAATTAGTATATTTTTAATTTTACTAGTATTAATTTATCTTAAAATATTAATAAAAATTGATCAATATCTAATTAATTATTGTATGTTTTTGCAATAGCTATTCAATTAAAAAGTTAATTTATATTTTAGAGGACAATTATTATGTCTCGATAAGAGTTTGTTATTTTTCTACCATTTTATTTTGGGTATATCATAATATTTATTTATTTAAAAATATATTTGATTTATTATGAAGATTAAATATTGAGTTATTATTATTATTATTATTTTAAAAAAGATGATTAATATCGTCATAATTAACTCACATAATTATAAAATCTCGAGTTTGAATATGGAACAAAACGTCTAACTTAACAATATCGACATTTTTTACTTGAGTTATGATTTAAGGACAATATATTATTATTATTATTATATTATTTATTATTATTTTATATTATATTATTATTATATTATTATTAATTATTATTATTATTATTTTAATACTAGATAAACTCTTACGAGTTTATGAGTCGAGCCTAGCTACAAGCTAATTTTATGTAAGTTACACAAGTTTAATTAAACTATTGAGTATGACAATGTTGTTTTGAGATACTCAAAAAGTCCATTATAAGAGATTTTAAATTATTTTGATAAATTCTTCAAATTCAATCTAAGTTGTTATAACACTCTCAATATTCAAAATATATAATTATATACAAATTATGATGCTAAATAATAAAATGTTTAAAATAAAAAACCCTAAATATACGATGTTAAAAAATTAAAATATTTCTTTGAAAATCTTAAATGAAATTTAATTTTATAAGTTTTTCAGTGTAAATAATTTATATATATTGTTAATAAAAAAAAAAATTACACGATTAATAAATCACAATCGTTAAATTATTAATAATATTAACTACCTATAAATCATTTATATAATTCATCATTACTGAGTGTAAATTCATAACTAAATACATAATTTTTTACAAAAGTGACAAAATTCGGGCTTGTGTGTGGGTCTACGTAGTACGTACTGTAGCCCGCTAGTGGGCCTTACCAGAGGACTGGAAATCATCTTTCTTGCTCGTATAGCAGAAAACCGGGTCGGATGACCCACATCGCAACCCGACCAGATCTCCCTTATATTATAGCGCCGCGCAACAATTTTGATGCCATATTAATCGTGACTCCAATACAAGAAGAAGGCACATATTAATTTCCAGAATGATTCATCCATTTGAGAGATTTTTCAGATCTGAAAATTGCTTTGGTTTTCGAAATAAAGTACTATGATTCAAGAAGTACAATTTGGCATGTTAATCGCGCTATTGGGAAGTAAAAAAAACCTCAATGATTTTTCTAAAAATAACGTCTGTATATAGGATTTGGAATTTTCAATGAAAATAACAAGCAGCGTAAACGGCTTCATTCATCAATCATCATGAACATCTTGTATTTTCAATGAATTTAACAACCAACGCAAATATTTTGATCGATTACAACTTGGGTTGTTCAATTATGATGCACATAATATTGCAATCTTTTATCGGCATTTACAATATATATTTTATCTAACAACATAATAGACTTTGTGTATTGTGATTTTATATAAAAAGAAAAGGTGCATTCTAATATCATTTATTGGAATTTTTATGCTAATCATTAGGATATGAGAACATGAGAGGTTAACTATCTCATATTAGGGTATTGAGATTAAGTGTTTATAATAAAACAACGATTAGATAACGGTTGAGAACATAAATATCTAATTGGACAATAATCAAAATTCAATTTTATCTAGTTTACTATTTATTATCATTTTGTAAAATTCCAAAGTTATTGTTACAGAGATATAAACTATATAAATGAAATTGTGTGGTGGTTTAGATGAAAATAAAAAGGTGGATCGGATTGGTTGAAATAGAGTTTGCTTACCAAAGTAGTTTGGTAATCCTAGGATAAAAAGGATTAAAATATTTAATATCGGACTATCCTGTAAAGATAAGATAGAACGGACAATAGATTATGCATGTGGTTACTCAATCAAGTTTGGTTATCGTTAGGAAATAGTCAAATTTCTGGCTCAAATGACTTGGACTTACAACAAGCTTTGAAATATCTCTAGTCATGTTCCTTTCCATCAGCTATATATGTTACTATTTGTGTTTGACATTCTTTACTAAACAAGTTACCCACGAGAGAATTCTTGTGAAGCTATGCATATCACAAGATCCATTTTAATCTGTATGTGTCAAATATGGTATCCTATATATGGTTGGATTGGTTATAACTTCATATCTCACAATTCTCATATTATTAATTTTGTATGATTCAAACATATTTTCAAGAAAAAGAGAAGCAAGACGAGAAAATATATAATTTGGTGTACAATCATTTTGTATATTTGGAGTCATCAAAACAAAATATTTTTTATGGGGGACCATACTATTGATTTTGAAGGATTATTAGCACAAATTAAACTTACTTATTGGTTTATGTTAACAAATTTGAAAATTATCTACTTTTCATATTTGGATTGGTTTGTTGAACTTTTGAGATGTATTTCATCTATGTAATCTTAACATTTTGTATAAAAGTTGAAAAATCCCTCGTCACAACCTTAATACATTTTGGTTATTAAAAAATAATAATTGAGTGGTCCAACTCAAGAGGTTATTCATACACAATGATGATTTTTTTGTGAAAAAAGAAACACCAATATCTAGATGGAGATTGTGAATATTATCATCTTCTTCATTCCCTATCTCTTTTCTCTAAATCAATAAGTATGATTCACATGTCTTAATTTGGAACTAGCATACATGCATGCGAATTGGGAGGTTGCACAATCATCCAAAATAGGTAAACTCCAACATTATAATCAGATTAACAAGAAGGGGACCACTTATGCATTCATTTTTTTTTTAATTTTTTTTTTAATTTTTCGCATCTTTTCCTTTTATCTGTCACGTATTTATAAAGATTAAGATGTGCCGTGAAAACAATGTTTCTTTTCAATAGGACCTTCAATTCTAGTGGGATTAGCCAAAGTTTCAAACACGAGATCTTAAACTATCATGCGTAACATGAATATTATAAAGCAGATCAATTTGTCCCAACATTGGACGGGGTTTACTGATTTGAAATAAAGTTGGAATATATGGTACGATATTCATACTATTATTAGGTTTTTGTTTTCACCTTTTGGTTTTCTTTAAAAAAAAAAGCTGTTGGATTTTTTCAACTAAATCAGCTTTACATGCATTTAAATTTAAGGAAATGAATTTTCGGTAATGTTAAACATTATAAATATTTGTACAAAATAAACTTATGTAAATATGAAACACTAATTTAAATTAATCTTTGTAATTTTTGTAATATTTGTTTATTGTGTTTGTTTTGGTCTAGGAGGCTAAGAAGTTTTTTCTTGTGATCTTTATTGTTTTGTTTGTAGGAATTACGTTTGACAAGACAAAACTGTCAACTTAGAGGCTGGATTGAATCCACCATATCGATATATTTTGTCTCTTATTTAGATTGATTGAAGTGAAGGTTTAAACTCGTCTATCAAAATTGATCCGCTTCATTTAATCCTAAAATAATAAAGTGGAGTGGATTATCTTGCTGAGCCACATTAAAGAAAGAACGTTTTCTTAAAAGCAAATGTGGTTTTAGTTAGGTGTTTTGCAATTTGTTTTTATTAACTCAATTAAATTAAAAGATTAAAATTTACTCATTAATATATCCAACTTTAACTAAAAGATTACTACAGGCAGCACCCTACTTTAAAATATTGCTATTAACTTATTGATAATTTACTTATATATTTTTGTTTTGATAAATTTAATTATTGTGTGTTACATGTATATTTATTTTGTAAATATATATAAAATTAAATTATTATAAGTTTTAATTATTGTTGATAAATTTAATTAATTATTTTCATATTAAAAATGAGTTAATTAAGGAGCAGTGACAATAATTTATATACGATTAAAATATTTGTTCATTAACCATTATTAAATAAGTATTTTTTCTTTACATCTTCTAAATAAAAAGATAACAATTAAAATATATTAATTATAATTGATTATAAAAAAAACATACATGAGACAAATATTTGTCACTAAAATATTAAAATTAGTGTTTTTTAATATTGTCGACACAAACATAACAATTTTAATACACTAACTATATTGTTACTATTATAGTTTGTGAATTTTTAAAATAAAAAAGGTTTATGACATGCCAGACCGCAAGTCCGTCAACAATGAAAAAAAAAAATATCAATCATACTAAGCAAACATATGTCAACCAATTCAAGAACTGAATAGCAAAAACACAATTAAAGAAAAGATAAATAATAATTTAATAATTTAAAAACACAACGGACAACACAACACCACCATACACCACGAATTAGTAATTATGATGTATACATTTTAATAAAGTTAATATGAATAGACATTTTAGTAAAAAAAAAAATTGACAATGATATTTTAAAAAAGTTGGGTCAGATATTAAAATAAACCAACCTTAAAGAATAATATATATCAAACTTAAACCTTAATACTTTTAGATCCAATGAGACTTGGGCTTTGCAAATTAGCTCAATTTAGCATATTCTTTTGATCTCTGATGGTATTGTAAGAAACGTAGAAAATAGAGTAAATAATTGTGGAGGATAGATAGTGATATGATCTGACGGCTCATGTGCCACCAGGTTAAAACAATGTCCGAATTGTCAGAAGATGATTAAGTCTACACATGGAAGAACAAACACGTGGCAGACAACAATTGGGCCCACCACTCAAGTGTGAAAAAAGGATTTTTGAACAAACTGACTGAGTCCAAAGGAAGAAAAAACTTTCTGCTTTGGACACCCTCGATGGAAACAGATTCCAAATATTAGGATATCTAATCTATTTCACAAGAGATTGAATGATATTGAATGGGTTTGGGACCCTACAAAAGATTATATTTGATTGGACCCACTTAAGATTTTATATAAAACTCTATGGGTCCCCATTCTGGTCCCAATTCCGAACCTTTATTTATTTCTCGTTCACTTATTACTATTTATCATACGAACCTATTGATTAATTCATTAGAATATTTCACTTTTTATTTATTTATTTATTTAAAGTAATTATATTATTAAATGTTGGTATTTTTTAAATTCTGAGGACATTGTAATTTTAAGTTTATGATTACGTGATTTCTTTGCGGAATTGTATATTACCTCCTTCGAAGACGCGACTATCTAATATGTTTTTAATTTTTTTCTTTTCATATTAAACAATTAAGTAAATTAATGAATTAATAAGTTAATAATTATAATATTTAAAAAATAAAAAGTTATTAATAAAATAGAATACAATACATTAAATTAAAGAAAAATACGATTAAATAAATATATCAAAATAAATAACGTGTTATATTATTTTAATAACTTCTCATATTTTGCAGATAAATTTATATTAAATGGATAATTTATTTGCAAAATAGAAGATAGTGAAGGTAAAAAAAATAAGATCTCAATCCAAGATTGATCTTGGCAGTGATGAAGATCGATCTTGGTTTTGTTGAAACAACAATATCAATTTTATCAATATAAAATATGATTGTAAAGCATAAAATAAATAGAGATAGAGATAGAAAGAGAGATCACACAAGGATATATCCTGGTTCACCCAACCCGGGTTACGTCCAGTCCTCACAACCGTGAGATTTTTCACTAAATGTTCAAACCAAGATCGTTCTTGGTTTTCATGGATCAATCTTGATCTTTACACAATTCCTACCCTTCTACCTAGAAAGGATTTCTTCAGTTCTACCTTACTGTTTTGGAAAGGCTTTAACAAGTTACCTTTCAAAACATGAAAGGATTTTTACAATTTACTCAAGATTTGACAAAACAACCTTGAGTTACAAAGTGATGGATTTGAGACTATTTAGAATCTTAGTATTGCTCAACTCTTGTTTGAGAAATATATTCTGTAAATAGACCTCAGTTGTAAATGATTACAACACAAAGATTAAAACAAAACAACAAACTATAAGAAAGATTTTGAGACACTTGAGTATGATTGAAAATATTGATCTTTTGCTTGGTGTTGATTGTTGTGTGTTGTTCTTCAACTTGCAGCTGCATTTATAGACTCTAAGAAGGCTTATGACAGCTCATGTGACTGTTGGAAAGGAACCAGCTGTCATAAAAGAGTTGTTGGATAAATTCTACCAAAAGCAAGATTGATGAGCTGCATCAGAAGATCGATCCAAGATTGATCTTCTGGTTTGTGATGAACTGGCCTTGAACTCTGTGATTTGTGTCAGTATGTCAGCCTGAGTACATGCTTTCTGTTATGTGCACAGCTTTATAATAGTCAATCAGTTAGTGGTACTTTGCTACTTGTAGTCTTGTACTTGCATTTGCTTTATAGGAAAATGATCTTTGTGATATGCCTTTATTGAAGCATACATTTGATTCTTCAAATTCTGAACCATATATGACTTGATGGATCTTTTGTTGATTATATGAGAGTATTAGGATGAATATTGTTTTCCAGGATTGATCTTTGTTTCCCAGAACTGCTTCAAGATCAATCTGCGTTTTCCAGAACTGCTTCAAGATCAATCTGCGTTTTCCAGAACTGCTTCAAGATCAATCTGCGTTTTCCAGAACTGCTTCAAGATCATTCTGCGTTTTCCAGAATTGCTTTCTTTGATCTGATTTGTGATGTTTGATACCTATCTTGTTTTAACACACTCAAATGCACATGTTAAATATCAAAACACTTAGAATCATAATTAGAATTCTTAATTAACTTTTTGTTTGTTTTCATCAAAACATTAAATTGAGATTTTGTCTCAACAATCTCCCCCTTTTTGATGATGACAAACATGTTAATTTAGATTTTAATTTTGATTCTAATTTTAATCATAGAAAGCTTTAAAAGCTCCCCCTCAGAATATGCTTCAGATTTTTGAACCAACATAAAATCTAAACATAAAATCTAAAATAATTCTCCCCCTTTGTCAACACAAAAAGGTTTGGATTTTACAAAGGAAATGTATACTACACATTGAAAACAATGAGTAGACTCCAGTTTTTAGATGAAAAACTCCCCCTGAATTTTAAAGAATTAATATCCCCCTTAAAAAAAATCAGAATACAAGGAAAATGCCATTATGCTCTTTGTTATCTTTTACAAGAGACAACATTTTAATTTTGAACATGATAATAAGCGCATACATGGAAGCGAAATAAGATGATACATGTACCTTTGATTTGTTAATGTTTCCAAGGGTTATAGACACTCCAAATTTTTGTAATGAGATGAGGCGTCATACTTTTCCATTCATGTGTATTGAGCATGCCTTGGTCATGTATCAATGTTCTTTCTTGATTGTTGGATGATGTTCCTACATCACAAGTTTGTAATGATTTTGGTACCCATATTTGTTTGGGTCCTTGGGAGTTAGCCTTGAAATCTGGTTTCATATTGTTAAATGATTTCTCAGAATGATCAATCTTAGACTGAGAAGAATCTCTTTTTGAAACTGGTTTAAAAAACTGGGCATTAGTTGTTTCTGATAAGCCTCCAGATCGATCTGAAGATCGTTCTTGCTTTTTCAGTTTTTCAGAAAAATCTGTTTTTACTGTCAAATGTTCTTCCCTTTTGAAGATTCTCCTATTCTTGTTTTTGTTATCCCTTTTTTTAAAGTAACATGCAAATTCTAAATGTCCAATTTTGTCACAATATGAGCATTTGATTTTGCATTTTTCTTCTCTTAGTTCAGGAACAAAGAAAGTTTCATACATTTTGGTTTTTTGAGTTTTGTCAAAACCGAGCCCAGCTTTATCAAAAATCCCTACTTGAGATCCCATGATTTTCTGAAATGTCTCAGTTGCCTTAATAAAATTTTTCAAATCATTTTTAAGAGTTTCAACTTCAGCCTTGAGAAGATCGTTCTTCGTTTGAGGTGAAGATTGATCTTGGTTTTCTGGTTTTTCAAATTCAAGATTTTTGAGCTGAGATTCTTTCAGATTTTGAATGATCTCTTTAAGTTTATCATTCATAGCCTGAATTTTCTCTTTCTCTTCTTTTTCTTTGTGAAATCTTTCTTTAAAAGAACTACATTTTTGAATGAGAAAGTTTGAATCATTTAATAAATTATCAAATTCGATTTCCATTTGTTTGCATATAAGACATGGTTCAGAATTTACCTCTGTTTCTTCAATATCTGCCATTAAACACAGATTGGCTTCTTCAGGTTCATCTGTTTCTGATTCATCAGATTCATCCCAGGTTGCCATCATTGACTTCTTTTTGAAAGGAAATTTCTTTGGCACCTTTTTGTTTAATGGACATTCAGTTTTGTAATGTCCTTGTTTGTTGCAGCCAAAACAAATGATTTTGCTTTTATCTATTTCAGTTTTGAATTCCTTTTTATCTAGAAATCCCTTTTTGATTTGATCCCTTCTTATCAACATTCTTTGTATCTTTCTTGTAAGACGAACTATCTCTTTATCAACATCTTCTTGTTCGATTTCTTCTGAGTCCTCATCTGTTTGTACTGGTGTACTTTCTTGAGATGCTTTCAAAGCTATTGTTTTGACCTTTTTGATTGGTTTGTCTTCTTGTAGCAGCACTTCATGTGCTCGTAATGTTCCAATTAGTTCCTCCAGTCCGAGTACGTCAAGATTCTTTGCCTGACTTATGGCTGTCACCATTGGTCTCCATATTATTGGAAGACATCTCATGATCTTTCTGACTCTGTCTTGTACTGAGTATGCTTTCCCTAAAGAGCGCATTTCATTTACAATGGTTGTGAATCTTGAGTACATCTCATCAATGGTTTCTCCTTCATTCATTTCAAAGAGTTCAAACTTTCTTATGCCTATATCAATCCTTGTTTCTTTTACATGGCTTGTTCCTTCGTGATGAGTTTGTAATGTGTCCCATACTTCTTTAGCAGTTTTGCATTCATCAACTCTTTCGCATTCTTCTCTGCTCAAAGCGCACGATAAGAATAAATGAGCTTTAGAGTTTAGGAGTACCTTAGATTTTTCTTCTGCTGTCCAATCTGCTTCTTTCTTTTCAGCAGAGGTTGAATTATTTTGGTCGAGTCTTGGTACGAAATCTCCATCTGTAATGATACGCCACATTCCTGTATCTTGAGATTTCAGAAACAACTGCATTTTTCTTTTCCAGAAATAGTAGTCTATGCCACCAAAGTAAGGTGGTCTATATGATGACCCTCCTTCAGCAATGTACATATCTTTTGACATTTTTCTAGATCTTTTCTCTAACACTTGTTAGGTGTTGAAATTTTGAGACCGAGCTCTGATGCCAATTGAAGGTAAAAAAAATAAGATCTCAATCCAAGATTGATCTTGACAGTGATGAAGATCGATCTTGGTTTTGTTGAAACAACAATATCAATCTTGGTTTGCTTTAAAAACAGTCAAATCAATTTTATCAAAATATGATTTGATTGTAATGCATAAAATAAATAGAGATAGAGATAGAGAGATTCACACAAGGATATATCCTGGTTCACCCAACCCGGGTTACGTCCAGTCCTCACAACCGTGAGATTTTTCACTAAATGTTCAAACCAAGATCGTTCTTGGTTTTCATGGATCAATCTTGATCTTTACACAATTCCTACCCTTCTACCTAGAAAGGATTTCTTCAGTTCTACCTTACTGTTTTGGAAAGGCTTTAACAAGTTACCTTTCAAAACATGAAAGGATTTTTACAATTTACTCAAGATTTGACAAAACAACCTTGAGTTACAAAGTGATGGATTTGAGACTATTTAGAATCTTGATATTATATCAAAACTCTTGTTTGAGAAATATATTCTGTAAATAGACCTCAGTTGTAAATGATTACAACACAAAGATTAAAACAAAAGCAACAACCTATAAGAAAGATTTGAGACATTGAGTATGGATCCAAAAATATTGATCTTTTGCTTGGTGCTGATTTGTTGTGTTGTCTTCACTTCAAGCTGCATTTATAGACTCCTTCTAAGGCTTAGGACAACTCATGTGTCCGTTGGAAAAGCGACCAGCTGTCATAGAAGAGTTGTCGGATAAGTTCTGCCAAAGCAAGATTGATGGAGCGTGCATCAATAAGATCGATCCAAGATTGATCTTTTGGTTTGTGATGAACTGGCCTTGTACTCTGGTGATTGTGTCAGATGTCAGCCCTTGAGTACATGCCTATTTCTTTACGTAGTGCAGGCTTGAATAGTTCAAATCAGTAGTGTACCTTGCTACTTGTAGTCTTGTACTTGCATTTGCTCTGCAAGAAGAATGATCTTATGAATTATTGCATGGCTTTATTGAAGACATGCCTTTGATTCTCAAATTCTGGAAAATGTGACTTGGATTGATCTTTTGTTGATCTATATGAGAGTATAAGGATGAATATTGTGTTGATTCCAGAACTGCTTCAAGATCAATCTTGCCGTTTCCAGAACTGGCTTCAAGAATCAATCGCTTTTTCTAGAACTGCTCAAGATCATCTGCTTTTCAGAGCTCATCAACTCTGCGTTTTCCAGAATGCTTTCTTTGATCTGATTTGTGATGTTTGATTCCTATCTTGTTTTTAACACACTCAAATGCACATGTTTAAATATCAAAACACTTAGAATCAATACTTTAGAATTCTTAATTAACTTTTTGTTTGTTTCATCAAAACATTAAATCTGAGATTTTGTCTCAACACTTTCTCAGGCGATTTTCGTTCCACTGACAAAAAATAGAACGGATCGATATTTATGAACCAGACGATGGCTAGTGTTTGAAATCTAAATACGAAACTCAAAACCCAGAACACAATTTTAAATTTAGGTGAAGAATGCTATACAGGGGCTCATAGTCTCGGATATCATCTGGACTTTTCGGGTGAAAACGGTCCACCCGTCAAAAATGACCAAAACTCTTATTTTTGTACAAATGATGGCTAGGGTTTGAAATCTTATTGGTAGGGTTTGAAAATCATACCAAAAAACAAAAATAGACCGAAAACCGTATTTCGGACTTGACGATGGCTAGTGTAAGAAATTTGACACGGAACCCGAAACACAGTTTTAAGTGTAGGAGAAGAATTCTATAAGATACTTCCAAACCTCGACTTCATTTGGACTTCTTGGGCGACTATCGTACCACTCGACAAAAATCAGTAATTTTGGACCAGAACATGGCTACTGTTTGAAATCTGACGCGAAACCGAAAACACAATTATTAACTTTGGAGTAGAATTCTAAAAGAGTCTCTAGGTCCTCAATCTCATTTGGACTTCTCGGGCGATTTTTGTACTTCAGCAACAACATGGACTGAAATTGTATTTTTAGTTACAACGATGGCAGTGTTTCGAAATATGACGCGGAGCCCGACACACAATTTACAATATAGAGAAAAATGCTTATAAGGGTCTTCTGTCCCTCGATTGGGTCAATGGGCGGACTTTCAACGGCGATTTTTCGTACACGGTACAAAATGGACTAAAATTTGTATTTTTCTGACAAGACGACGGCTATGTTTGAAATTTAACCTGACCACACATTATAACTTAGGAAAGACATGCAAAGTCACTCTCTCTTCCTCATATTCATCAGACTTTTTGGAGATTTTCGTACTACTCGACAAAAATGGACCTAAAATTCGTACATAATAAGAAAATAGAGTTGGCAAATAAAGATATAATTATTACTTTATTTGAAAATAAGTATTTTATTATATGTTATTTTAATCTTCTTTATTAAATGTTATTCATTATCCGTTGTAATTGTACTTTATAACAAAGATAATAATAACATATAACAAATTGAATTGTCAAATAAATAATGTAAAATTATTTTTTTGACAACTTATTTTATATATATATTATTATTATCTGTCCTTTTATAATTAACTTAATAATCAAGAATAATATAATATAATAAATTGAGTTGTCAAATAAATATGAAAAAATTAATTATTTGACAAATCTATTTTATATATGTTATTTTATCTTCGTGAAGTACAACTACAAAACTCTAAGAATAATAAAAGATTAATAAAAAAGAGTCTTCTAAATAAATAGTAATATTAACTTTATTTGAACAAACAATATTTATTAAATTTATTATTACTTCGTTTTATTGTTTTACTACAGTAAACGAAGATAAATAATAAACATATTAATAAATTGAGTTTATCAAATAAATATGTTTCTTATTAATTTATTTGAAGCAACTCTAACTTTATTTTATGTATTAATTATTTTCGTTATGATAGTTGTAATCCAACCAAGACAAACTAAAATAAATTAAAAGACGTTGTGAAATAAAGTAATAATTACATATATATTTGACAAACTTTTTTTTGTTATATCTTATAAAACTTATATTCGTTTATATGTTATTATATATGTTAAAATAGAATTATCAAATAAATTAATAGTTACCATATTTATTTACAAACTCTATTTATTATATATATTATTATCTTCGTTTTAAGTACTTTATAACGAAAGATAATAATAACATATAAAAAAATTGGAGTTTGTAAAATAAATAGTAATTATTATTTTATTCGACAAACTCTATTTTATTATATCTTTTTATTTTATCTTTATTATGAAATTAAAACTATAAAACGAAGATTAATAATAACATTAAATAAAATAGTGTTGTCAAATAATGTACATACTTAAATTTTATTTTGACAACACCATTTTAATATATATATTAACTATCTTTCTTGTATTTAATTTACAACTTGATTTTGTTATATGTTATTATTAATTTCGTTATTTAGTAC
>PGWS01022660.1:0-10136 GCA_002896235.1 Cicer reticulatum | reverse complement strand
TTATTATTATTATTATTATTATTATTATTAAGCTACTTTATTGACCAATTTCGGTCCAACAAATCAATCAAGTTAATTATTACATTTTGACCCATAAAAATTATAAAATCCAAATAATTATTAAGATACTTAAATAGCCAATTTGAATTAAATGTAATCAATTTTATAAACTAATTTAAATTTATAAGAGTTAATCATTAACTATATAATACGAGTAAAGGCAATTAATATCATTAGTTAAAAATAAATCAATTATACAATATGAGTCGTTACATTTCTCTTGTGGTGTTTGTTTTATGTGTTGCGTCCACATATGCTATTAAAGTTGTAGATATTGACACCATTTGCAAGGATGAAGACGTTAACACTTCACTTTGCATAACTCTACTCAAATCAAAGCAAGGTGCAGATTTACTTACCCTTGCCCAATACACCATTGATGTGTTATATACTGAAGTGAATAACACAGTCAAACTTATAGAGACATTAATTCATCAATTTGATAAAGATCCTACAGCAAAATCCCATTACAGGGAATGTTTCGAACTTTTTGCTAAACCGAATGGTGCTGCTGCTGATGTTGAAGCACTTGAAAACAAGATGAAGGGTGGAGATTACGATGGGATGCGCGAGATGGCATTATTTATCACAGGAGATTATGACGATTGTATTAACGACGACTCACCGGGTGCCATACCTTACCCGGATAAATCTTTGCTCCCAAAGTATGCTAAAGTTGTTAACGACGTTGCTAATATTCTCTATGTTATATCAAAATTTTTGATGGGGAATGTTTAGTTTGCAATTTGAATTTTTTTTAATAATGCTACAATAAATGAGTCAAAATTGACGGTAATAAAATTTGAAGAATATAAATAGCATTTTCTATTACTATTATTTTATATTTATTAGATTCTTATGTTTTTTTTAAATAATTTCTTGCATGTTATTTAAGCATTCTTACATCTGCATTAACGGTTGAAATATTAAATTATCTATTTTAGTAATAAAGTTAAATAAAATGTCCTTGTAATTTAGTTGATTCTCACAAAGCTACTTCTCACGACTGCAAACTATAAATATCAACTCGGTTCTAATTGTTGAACTAAAATGGGATATTCAGAGAGCTGGTCTTAAATTCAGGAGTGTGTGTGAGACAACTTTATTATAAATAAATATCTACATTTAATAGAAGATGATGAATATTTAACATATATGTTTCACACAAGTGTCATACTATCCTTTCAAAATGGTTTAGCCTAAAAAAGTAAGTTTTTTACGATAAAGAACACATAACTAAAAAAAAAATATTGATTTGCAAGTCGGTATGTAAGGGAAGCAAATAGCGAAAACCGGTTTATTTAAGATTTATGATATACATAGGATTGTGACATGGTTAACAGTGAGAGATTACTGATCACTGCGCAAGGAGGCAATTTGGGACAGGTTTCACAATTGTGCGGTTTCAACTATCGGTGACATTGCCATGACGGTTTTAAAACGTCTCAACACACGTTTGCAACAGTGTAAATGACCGTCATTAAACACACTCAAATTTATTTGTTCTTAAGAAATTGCGCCTGCTCTTCAACTGTTGCTATATTTATTTTGGGACATTTCGAACCGTCGCAAGGCTAATAATTTAAAATAAAAAATATGATACAATGTTTTCCTAATTTTTGTTATACATAGTAAAATAGTACTAACTTTGATGCAAAATATAACATTATATTTCAATGATAGATATAATATATATGAAATGAAAAAAAATAAAAACCAACAAATAATATATACAGGTAATTTCACTTATAATAAATAAATAAATATTAAATTGTATGTGTGTCGTTTGGTTTGATTCGGTTCAATTTTAAAAAAAGAATTGAAAATTCGATTTGATTTATGCGTTTTTTTTTCCAAAATTACAACCAATAATATTTGAATTTGTACGATTTTCGATTTTTTAAACCAATTTGAAGTTTTATTCTTTGATCAGTTTAAATATCAAAATCATTAGATTTAAATATGTTAAAGTATCTTTTATAATATGGATAATTCCATCTACTTATATTTTATTTTAGATGAAATAAATTACTATCTTTAAAGATATAATGCATATTGACATATTTAAAAGTATTCAAATAATAGTAGTAAATAATCCAACTCACTATTAAAATGCTTAATTAGGCAATTAGATTCAACTCAATATTTTGGATTGGAACAATTTTACAATTTAACTAGCAAGCAAAATCCAATCCTAGAAAATAGAATTGACAACCATTGATTAAACTTCATGAGAAATTGAAGAGATGGAACCGCCATGGACAACCCATGCGATCCTCTCGGTTCTAATTGTTATTCAATAATTGTTGTTTTTTTTTTTTTGGAAATTAGAAACTTAAAGTTTGTGAAAGAAATATAAAATAATCTGATTATACTTTTTGTCTCTCATCCATTAGATATATCATCTGCTAGCTACTACACTACCATCAATAAGTAAATCCAATTAATGCTGATTGCGAGTCCTACTTTCTAAATATATTAGGTTATGATTAAAATTATTAATTTTAGGTTTAAATATGTTTTTAATTCTTAGTAATATTATGTACATAATTTAAATTCACTAGACTAAAAATGAAGTATTTGATTGATAATTTTAGTCGAATTAATTTAAAAGGAATGTTTGGTGATCACTCAAACACTTCCTAGATATCTGAAGAGAACATAAATAGAGTAAGTCATTTATAGATGTGATATTGTTGTGATTGATGATAAGAGTAAGACATAAGAATAGAGAGAGCAAATAGAAGTTGTTGAATAAAGTGATTGAAACTCAAGGGTGTTTGAATACACTATTAGTTGAATTAATTAACACTAAAATAGTCAAAATAATATTCACATTAAGCATTTGCTAAACAATCCTAAATCCACTGATCACAGCCACGAAGCTGATGACAAATGATCTATTGGGTTGTAATACTGTCGAACTTGGTATTTACAAAATGACAAACAGTCAAAATGTCATGTTCACACACGTGAGAACATACTATCTAATATGATTCCAAAGAAAATTGCTTCAATGTACGAGAGATAATTCCATGAAATTTCATGATATACTCTGTTGCCTAAATGGAGTTGATTAAGAACACAAGTTATATACTCACTATGTTAATTAAGGATACAATATTTGTGCTAGTCTCCCAATACTCTTCGGTCTCTACCAACTATATTCTCTATTCTCTTATTTCTCTTTCAAGAGCACTATTTCAAATCAAAATAGAGACATATGGTTACAAAAAGCAAGCATGCAACAAATACAAAGTAAATGAAATTATAAATAGTCATGGCCAACAAATCACATAAGCAAAATAATTTCAGATAGGGAAAAGATGGGGTAGTTAAACTCACTTTGATTTAAAGAAAGTGACCATCAATGCCCATATGTAACATTTATCATGTAATACCCATCAGTGGCTAACAAGAAACATATCAAAACAATCAATAGACAATTTAAGAATTTGAACATCATCCATTTCTTTCAAGTTGTAGTCATATGCAGTGGCGGATCTTGTACAAAATATCGGGGGAAGTCTGAAGCGACAAATATTAACTAAAATATTATAATAATTGAAATTTTAAAAGTCATGTATTTTTTGTTGTTGAGAGTTTAACACAAATCATACATAGTATACAAGTTGCAAAAGTTAGAATTACAATTCTCACAAATTTTACCATTTTCACAAGTCACACAATTCAATCAAATAAAATATATCCATCTTACGATTTTCATTTTGTCGAAAACTTTCTTCTTGAAAAATGCATCAATTTTCTTATGTTTAAACATCGTGTCACTCCTATAAAAATACACATATTAATTAAAACAATTCCCAATTAAAAAATAGTATTTCACTATATCATATATCAATTGTAATATTTAACATGTAAAAGTTTGCTAATAGTTAATAGTTGAGTTGCTAGAGTGTTAGAGTTTGCTAATATAATAGTTAGTTTATCATTTGATATTAGGTAGTTTATCTATCTATGGAGCTTGTTGTACTAATTTTATTATACATTATCAGTACAAATGCTAAGATTGAGAACAAATTGAGTAAAAATCTTATGGAAGAGATGTACATAAATGGAGAGGGGAGAAGCGAAATGGATGTCAGTTTCTCAAAAACATAAAAGTTTGAGTATATTTTAATAATTTATCAATATTATTTTGATAATCTCGTTATTATATAATAAAAATATTGAAATATATGTTTATATTATATAACATTAATAATAAAAAGACAGGAGATGTCGTGACCCGCTCCCGAGAAGATCCGCCGCATCAGGCATTTTCTCCTCAGTCTCCCAACTCTTTTAAAAGTAAATTTAGAAAGCAATGATTGAGTCATTAATTAAGTGACTCTAAATGGCTATATTGCTTATAACGACATGATGTTATGAAGAAAATTCTTGACAACCCCATTTTCTTCTTTAAGCAAGAAGATAAAATTGGAGGATAATCCTAAATAAAAACTTCTCGCCTATACGTTCAATTATAAGGGACGTAACTAAAAGCAACAATATCTACTTAATAACTAAAAAAAGGATTTGTCAACTGCAATTCCTAATAACAATAGGGAACATCAATCAACAATAACAACCTTACACTAAAGTGGGTATGCCAAAGTAACTCTCAAAGAATATAAACCTACTCAAACTATATATTAAAGTAACAAACTTAGGAATAACATACTAAATTTGTAGATCAAATAAGTTTGCTAGACACCTGTTACCACCACCCGAACTAAACCCTTATTTTTCATCTCTAACAACCGTTCTTTTTTTCATCACATCTAAAATAGGGATTTCAAATCCCCTTTTATGTCTTTCACATAGGCCTAGCCCAATAATACATTTTTTTTTCTTTTCTTTTTTTTTTCTTCCAATAATGATAATACTAATAATAATAATAATAATGAATAATAACTAATACTAATACTAATACTTATACTATACTAATACTAATACTAATACTAAATACTTAATACTAATACTAAACTAATACTATACTAATTATATGTATTTTACTATACTAAACTAATACTATAGCTAATACTAATACTTACTAGTACTTAATACTAATACTATACTAATACTAATACTAATACTAATAACTAACAATACTATACTATATAATACTAATACTAAGAATACTATACTCAATATTAACTTTAATACTAATACAATACTAATACTAATACTAATACTTAATACTATACTAATACTAATACAATACTAATACTAATTACTTCATACCAATCTATACTAATACTAATCTATACTATACTAATACTAAATCTATACAAATACTAACTAAAAACGGTATTCACTTGGGGAGTGAGCTCACCCAAATAAGTCCCCCTTCATGACTCGAAGTGATAGTATTGCTCACCATGCCACTTTCTTTCTACACATATCATCTTCGACAAGCAAGACTTATGTCTCATATCTGATCATTCTCATCAATATGAATTTCAATAAAATGACTTCATATTACAGATTGCATCTCCTATCCAGATTTGATCAAACACTTATATATTGCTTCGACTTTGCTTGAAAAAGCAGAATTCTTGCTAAGTGATCGCACTTACTGTCACAAATAAAAACATCTTGCTCTTGTTGAGGCCTAACTCTGATGAATTTTTTCATACCCAAGTACTTGCTCAGATAATATATATATATATATATAATATATATATATATATATATATATATATATATATCTTATATATATAATTATATATATACATATATATATATATATATATACACATCTCGACTTATCAATCGTGTCCGAGTATAGAGATCTAATATGCAAAATTTGTTTGACTGATGATGAATCAGGTCCTTGTGACTGATTCGTTACATCTTGTTGGCGATATTTTGAAATTAGTTAAGAAGTGATTCGATGGAAAAAATTTGAAGTTTCTTTCAAGATGGACATGCATTATAATTTTGAAACACGCCAAGAAGTGCTTAGAAGTCCTAACATATGGGCATCAACCCTGCAGCTCTAGACTCCATTGGTTAATCCTTAGGATGGTGGTTTTCTATAGAGAAGAATTTCAATTTTCAACTGTATGGTGGTAACCAATTTGAATTTAATCAAGATGTTCATAATTGTATTTTAGGCTGAAGTACAAAAGTTTTGTCCCTATTTAGTGATTCTAATGAAAGTATCCCCATTTTGTTTCCCTCAGTTTTGGTCCTCAACATGAATTGTGGTTCAAATCTATGGATGAAATCATTTTTTGGCATTATTAAATCAGATCATGCTCAAAATCTCATTTGCAACAATTGTACCTGGAATCTATGTATATAAGGTGTAGTACAACTTTAAAAAAATGAATCTCATCAATGTTCTTTGACCAAAAGTTATTGTTTGGGGACAGAAGTGGACGAGAACAATGGGGACTTAATTCGCGATACAGCTAAAAAGGGGTGCAAAACTGCAATAAGCCTTTTTTTAATACAATCTTTTCTCTGGAAATAAATTGAACAGAAATATCATTTGCTACATAGGTCCAAGGCTTTTGCATTTTGTCCTTGCTTATTTAAGAAAGTACTTATCAATATATTTCAAAATATTTCGAATATCAATATTTTTGATTGATTCCTATAGAATTGCCCCTTAAATGACATGCAATTTGCTCATTTAAAATGTAATGATTGCTTGATTTAATGGATGCCAATAATTTTTATTAAAAAGTAAGTAATGTAACATAATTTATATTGAATATGTCAAGTGTAATGAACAATAAATTAAATTGAAAAGTGTTATTTATGAAAGCTCTAAATATATGTTTTAAGTTTATAATTTTATATTAGGAAATTCTCTTATGGGAACTTTAAATATATTAAAAAAATTAATCAACATCAATTAATTCAATGATATATAGAAGAAAAAAACATTGGAGCGAAAGTTCTTTTTCAGCATAATAGCGTCATAACACTTAAGCATTATATTATGATAGTACCTTAAGTGAAGGGACCTGAGAAAATTTAATATATCCAAAACATGATTTACTGTTACGATTGTTATATATTTATGATATAATTTTAACAGTTTTATCAATTTATATTAATTTTTTTTATAAATGAAAATTAAAAAATAATAGAAAAAAAAACTTCTCCATTCTTCAACTCAACAAGATTGACAACATTTTTCTTCAACTCAACAAGATTCCGATCCGTTTTTCACGAAGGAAGAGTGTTGCTTGTGTTAGGTAAGTAATTTGGAGAGGAATTGTTATTGGTAAGTGATATGTAACTGAAGAGGAACATTAATAATAGTAATGAAAACCTTTTTACACGGTGTAATGATTATCTAATATTTAATCTAAAGATGACAAGCACGTAAGTCAAGACCTAAAATTCTGAATTAGTATTGACTTGTTGCATTTGTAGTACGTACGTGTATATATATATATATAGTATATATATATATGTGTATATAATTTTGTTTTTAAATTGTAGAGATTTACTGATTGAAGTTAATTATTCACTTTATTATATTATGCTAGTATATATTGTTTCTTCTGGATTCTAATAATTATTGCTATTAATAATAGAAATACCATCGAGACACAATCAATATATTTAGGAGTTACGATATTTTTTGTAGTTCATTTGTATATTCATAGAGCAGGTTATGTTGAAAATTGTCTACCTTTGAATGAAGTATATAGTAACTCGCTTTCTAAGATTATGATCAATTCGAATATAAGAAAATAGTTTATGAGGTTCATAGGACATATGAGCTCAACATAAAAGAGTTAAAAAGTGTCCTAAAAAAATATTTATAATATAAAATTCTTATGATGGTTCAACGTCTACTGAATATAAAGAATATAATTCAGAGTTTTATTCCTCTTCTCTCTTGCTCTATACAAATTCAACTTATTTCATTTTGTTTCCTTAACTGTCCATCACACAAACTCCAAATTGACACTGTCACGCTTTTTGCACTAACTCCAAATGTGCGAAAAGTGGTCGAAAACAGGCTGCAGTGTTGTAGAATGGGTTGCTAAGGTTGAAAAAGAAGAGATGAAAAGGGTTTGAGTTGAGTTGGTTGGAATATGATGAAAGTGAATACGGAGAATTTTTTTTTAAGTTTTATTATGGTAACTAATGAGCCATAATTAGAAAATATTATAAAATTCTGATCATAATTCCAACTAAGCCGTTATTTGACACTTAATCATGTCATGTCTTCAGATTTAGAAAGTCAAGTTTAGTAAGGGTTAAAAGCAAAAAAATGTTAAATGAAAGGAGTATATTGAATAACATATTTTTTTTGTAGGGACTAAAACTAAATTTTTCTCTCTCTATCTTACAAGATAAAACACTTTTGATTCAATATTTTATTTTTGTTTGGACAAAATGTATAATGTAAGCACATATAAGTCGTGTGTTAAATTTCTATTTTCTTCCTTAAAAAAAGTTTTCTATTTTTTTTATTAATCTTTTTATGTAGCTACACTACTATTTCGTTTCTAATATAATGTGATTTAATTTAACCAAGTGACAGAACTCAAATGATTAATAATAAGAACTCGAGTTCAAATTTTGGTTGGAAACAGTATTGACCAAACTTACGTACCTCCAACTGAACTTTGAATTAGTGATTGTAAAATTCTTTCAAGGTTGAAAGGTGGTTGCGAAAAACTTTTCAAGATTGAAAGGTGACCATAAAAGTATTTTACGGGTTGAAATGTGAAGATTGTAATGATCAAAGTTTTATTAAGAGAAGATGTGCAAAGGAGAACGTTCTAGTTCTGAATTACCTTCCACTCCCCTATTTTTTCATAAAGGACTATTTTGTCCTTTTTTATATTTGTTAAAATCATAAAAAAAAATTACACTCTATTTCTCACTTCCTACTTTTGAAAATTACAAACTTTCGAAAATAATAAAAAGTTAATTTTTGATATTTTTGAAAGTTTTGTTAAATTTAAAATTTTCGAAATTTAATTTTCAGAAAACATTAAAAACATTCGAAAGTTTTGATGAATTTGAAACTTCCGAAACGTAATGCTGAAACTTTTTAAATTTTCGAACACATTTCAAAACTTTTCAAATTTTCGAAGTAATTCAATTTCAAAAATTTCAAAATATTTGAAATTTACGGAAGTTTCAATTTATAATTAAAATTTTATTTTAAAAAATAAATTTATAATATTATTATTAATTAAATTTATTATTATTTTTGAAAATAGGTATAATTTTATTACTATTTATTACTATAAATATATTTTATTATTATTAAAAAAAATGCATTTTAAAACTTTCCCCAAACTTCCGAAATAATTTCAGAACTTTCCATTAATACCAAAGTTTCGAAACTGAAAAACTTCATTTCGAAATTTTTAGATATAAAGTTTCGAAGATTTCTGCATTTCGAAAGTTTCATGTTCATGGAAACTTTCGAAAGTCTCAAAATTTTGGAAAAAAATAAACTTCGAAAGTTTCATGTTCATGAAAATTTTCGACGATTTTGAAAATTAATGTTTCCAAAATTTGAAAAGTTCGAATATTTGCAAATATGTGATTCGGACAATTCAAACTTTCGAAGAAATTTGGTGAAAAAAAGAGAGAGTTTTTTTGTGTTTTCAAACTATATTAGGACAATCTGTATTTTTCTATAAAAATAGGTGAGAAGTTCTAAGGAGGGTGTTTTGCATCGTAGTGGATGGCCAAATCAGGCTAGTTGGCCGTCCGACAGGGCCTATGGCCTGATCTACTTATGGCCTGACCTGTTATAAAAGGTCAGATGCTTCAGATGATATTAAATGCCCTATTTATGTAATAGGCCAGACTCAGCTTGTTAGAAAAAGCGCTACTTAGGTCTGAAGGTCGGCAATCAATATAAATTTCTTATATGTTTCCATTCTCTATTTTTTCTTCTTCTAATTTTCATTGCACTCACTCCAACAAACATGTATGAAAACAACATATTTTTTTATAAAAACCGATATTTATTATTTTACTTTATATTTTATAAACCAATACTATTTATTGTTATCTTTATATTTATTTATATATATTATTAGTATATAAATTTAAAAACCCTAATTGTTTATTAT
>PGWS01022659.1:0-11090 GCA_002896235.1 Cicer reticulatum | reverse complement strand
TCGGTTGATCAAAATATCCAACTTAAAAAGATGATGTGTTATATTGAATTTATATGATGTTTAAGTCGGTTAATCTGAATCGACTTAATATGATGACGCTTCTGTTAAGTCGGTTCATTGAACGAGTTAAAAAACAACAATGTTTTTTAAGTCGTTTGCTGTTAACCTACGGGCACAGAAAACCGACTTAAAATGTACATTGTTAACCGACCTTAAAAAAAGAATCAAAATTCTACTATTGACTTGAAGTTATCCCTTTTTGTTTTAAATTGATTTGTTTAATTTAATCTCTTTAACTACTTTTTTGCTCATCAAAATTTATTTAATTATTTAAACTAAATAAGCGCGCGTCAACGCCTACATGCGCGAAAGCTCTATTTAATTAGGAGCGTGAGGCAAATGAAAATTCAAGAAGAAGGTTGCTTTGTGAGAAAAAAACAACAAAGGTGGGTTGAGCGCTATCTTTTCTACTTTTGAATAGTGGAATGAAGCGTTTTGACCATGTTGTTATGGGGCTTGTATGATACATGTATAGATTCTAAGATTTCATATATTTGTTTATAAACTATAAATTAAATCAGGCTATCTATTGTTTTTTGAAAAAAATATTTGTGACCTTATATTTTATGAAATATTCACTAAAAAATATTGTTTCCGTTATAATAAATATCACAATCTTTTTACTATTTTTATTAAAAAAATAATTATATTTATTATTATGAATAATAAAATTTAAAAAAAAATATACTTTTGGTATTTTTTTTAATAAATAATAAATTAATTATTATAATTATATAAATAATAAAATAATATCTTTTAATTTAAAAAATACATCATTTAATATTAATTTAATAATTAACATCATTGAGTATGTCAAATTATATGTACCCGTTAGAAACTCTCGTGTTGGAAAATATTATATGATCTAATCTAAAAGATATTAATTGGTCAATTAAAAAAAAGCATAAAAAGATATTAAATTTACGTTTAAAGAGACGAGGAATATTTGTATTTAAAAAAGATTATTAATGGAGTAGACATTACTAAAAAGATCGTAATTATTATAAAGAAAAAAATGACATTAAATTTTGGTATTATTATAAAGTTAACTATTTTTTTATAATTGTTAATATTTTAATTAAAAAATATTTAATATAGGTAATTGAATGTTTGGACATTTATAAAAAATAATTTACTAAATTTATATTTTATATAAAAATAATATAATAACTATTTGTATTTATGATACTGATCGAACGAAGTATTTGATAATTATGTTGGTTATTCTTTTTTGTCCAATAGAGCAAAAGGTGATGGGTCTCACGACGTTGGACTTCTCTCTATTTTCCATTTTGTCGCCAACCAACTATCTAAGACAAGTGACATGACTTTGACTCAGTATCCATGAACATGCACTATTTTACAAAGACACAATCAATAGATGGCTAAGTGAAACACCCCTAATAAATTTTTGGTTTGAATCTTATAATCAACTAAAGTTGAGGTAAGCAGAAGCCAATGAACAGGGATTTTTTCCGTCAATATTAAGATGGTTAATAAAAGAAAGCATGCAACAACAAAAAATTATATATATTATATATATATATTATTATAATATTATATATATATATAATATTTTGGTTGACCAAACAATAAGTTGAAAAAATATACTGCCGATTTACAAATTGTCTTGTTTCAATACTTATTTAAAAAAACAAAATACTAAACTATTTTCTTTTTTAAAAAATTAATTATAACTTTTTTAATTATAAGTCACATTTATAAACGGACTACTTCTTAAAAAAGTCTGGTTTTAAATACGATTTTTTAAAAGTTATTTTATTTTTTAATTTTTTTAAAATTTTATAATATAGTATATATAATTCATTCAATAAAATAATCACAAATTTTACAAGATAAATTTAACAGTCTATACTAAAATTATAAAAAGTTTATTTCATTATCTATATCTCCGGTGTCAACATAGCATTGATTTTCTTCTCCCAATCATTTGTCAATAAATGTGTTTATTTGAATTCATTCTAGCAGCTCACAATTTAACAGGAGTCAATGCGGATTTATTGATTCAAATAATCTTCACAAACATCCAAATAGGCCAACATTCTATAAAATAATAAATGAATAACAATCAATTATTTAATATTATGCATAGAATATTATTTTTTATTTTTCTACAAATTCATTACAGGGATCTTTTAAAGATCAAATAATGTCCATAATCAACAAAATTTACGTTTTTCAGGTCAAATTAAAATTAAACCACCACAAATTTTTGAATATACCTTTTCGTTCTCTCACAAATAGAAATTTATGTTTTGATGATATTATTTTGACTTATGGATTGATTTCTTTTTTAAAGTATTTATATATTAAGTTAGAGAATACTTTAGTGGTTGATTTTATAGATTTATTTTACTTTATTATTCATTGTTGAATCAGTTGATCTATTGATTTTGAGTTTTATTTTGTTCCAATATCTTTTTCTTAGTTATTTGAATATTTTTTTTTGATTATTTTTAATCCTTGAATACACTCACAAAAATATATATTATAAATGGCACAATATAAATTTCATATCAAACACTCCATATCTTTCATTTTAGTACAACACAAACAATTAACTTTTTTTACAAAACTAATTTTGCTTATTGATAACTTCTACTAAATAAAAATATATATACATCAAAACAAAAATTGATTATGTTTAGACATTTGATAGAATGCCAATATTTGACATCTTAATTAAATTTAAATGTAATATATATAAATTCAATATTCTATCAATTAGATTCATGAAAACAAACTTCAATCAATTAGTAATTAAATATATAACAGATATCAATATAAAATATTAAGAATGTTTAAACTATTTTTATCAATGGTTAAATTTTGATAATATATGTAAAATATGGAAGTTATGTATATACATATTATACAATCAATCAATCAATAATAATTATTAATTAATTAATCAACAATTCTATTGTAATATATATCAATATCAATTGATTATGTTAATTATTTATATTAAATGTCAAAATTTCAAAAATATAAAAAACCAATATAGAATGTAACAATATACATTCAATTATTCAATAACGGAATAATAATTAATTATGATACATATTAATCAAAATATAATGATAATGATAACTATTATATCAATCAAAAAAAATTATATAATTAAGTGAGTGTGTTCAAATGTTTAAGGACATTCAGTTAAAAACGAATTGTTCGAGAGAAGTAAAGAATTATAACTCTAACTAGAATAATTTGTTTGATAATGACTTCTAATATATTTCATAATTTTTAGTTATACAAAATTTTATTCATTTTGAAAATAAAAACTACAACTATTTGAATTTAATAATACAACTAAGTTTTTCAAATTATAATTTTAGTTTAATTTATTATTTTAAATGTTTTCTTTTCTTTGTAGTACTTTTGGGATGTGGACAGTTTATTTTTTGAAGATATCATAATCTGAGAAAATATTAATGTACTATTCTTTGTGTATGAATTAATAATTTATATTAAACCCTACAATCGTTTGTAACTTGAGATTAATATTATGAATTTAATTGTTATACATTATTAAATATTATATTGTTAATACACACCATTTGTAAACATAACTTTAGAGATACTTTTGATAAAAGTCATACATCTCTAATAGTTTAATTACTACGATTGACCAACAATATAAACTTTTTTACTATAAAAACATATATGGATTAAATTTTAATAATATAATATCATTCTTTTGTGTTTTTTATCATTCTTAATATAATATTCATCTCTAATAATTATTATAATATATAGTACAACTCAATTTTTATCGGCACATTTTGCATTTAAATAAGAAAAAATAATTCTATTTCATTCTCATTATATTACTAAAAATAATTCTATAATCATATTTACTAGCTATAAAATTATATCTATTTATTGATCTACAATATCGATGGATTTGTAATGGATACAATATTGGGACCGGTACAGTACCAATATCAGATACAATATTTTAAAAAATTAAATATATGAATACCCACATAAAAATTTATGAATTTTATATATAATTTAATTAAAGAATTAAATTATCTGATTCACCGTAACAATCAAATTAAAATTTAAACAATAAAATATTCGTTAATTACAAACCAATAAATAAATTCAATGTGAGTGTATCAAATATATAATTATATAAATAAAGTTTACTTGAATATAAAATAATGAGGAAATAAAAGTACCCACCAAACCTAGTAAGAGTATGGAACGTCGCATAAAATTACTCAGACGTGTGCTCATGCTTCAGAAGACTTACTCAACCAAATCAAATTAATAGATAAATATAAACTTTTAGGTGCTCAAATTATACGTGGAATTTCTCAGTTAAAAAAAATATACAAACAATTTTAAGAATTTAATAGTAAAAGGAAGTGGAAAATTATTTTTGCCCAATCTATCTTTCAACTTAAAAAAATATAGTATTTCAATTGAATTTAGAAAAAAGGATGTCATTGTACACTGAATTTTTCATTAATAAATTTTGTAATCATTTTGTGCAATAAATATATTAATTTGAAAGTATTTTTAAAAGACGATAAAAATTTGATGACAGTAGTAAATAAGAATAATTATATAAAATTACACAAAGTACTTCATAAATGGAGAAATAAATTGTAAACAAATGAAATAATAAGAGAACTAACAAATTTCATACCATTTTTTACGTTAAAGTCAAGGTAAGTATACTTTTTCTGGTCCTAATACAAGATACATTAGATCAGCAAATTTTTTTTCATATTTATTTCCAAAATTTTAAATTTATATATTAATTTTTATAGTAATCTAATTTTCTCTTATGTTTAAGACTAGACGAAGAAAATACATAATATAATGCACGGTGATTTTCTTTGTGCATATTGACCATGTGAAATTTTATTCAAATTATAATTATGCTATGAACATTTAACTTATTTTTTAAGTTATCATACTATATTATTTTTATACAATTATTTTCAATTTACTGAAAAGAGAAACACATTAAGAATTGAAATTAGTGAAGTTGATTATCTCAATATTTATACACATAATAGTATCTAAAAGAGAAAAAGATAAACTCAATAAAATTTTATTAAAATATGCATAATGAGTTTATGTGTAAAGATGTTAATACATTTATTATTTTCGCATCAATAAATGCTACTTCAACTTGCTAATTATAAAAATGAATAAAATCGACTAATAATTTATCCAAAGACTAGTTGTAGACGTTGAATAAATATATAATGACAATAAATTATGTCAACAATCACTTTAGAGTCAGATTAATAATCGTTGAAAGTCCAATTGAATAACAACTTTAAAATTAGATAAATTTTTTAAACTTCAACTATAAGAAACGTTTAAAGAAAAAATTAACTTTCTTAAAATACGCATACAATTTTTTTTTTTATTAATATTCACATTATTTGTTATTATATACTTTTACATTAAAATATTTATTTAAATAATTACTTTTTTACTTAGTATATAAATTCAATTACACTGGTCAATAAAATTAAAAGAACTAAAATTACAATTAAAATTTATAGTATTTACATTATTGATGAATTAGTTGACGATGAAAAAGTCATTTAACAAGTAGAGTAAACTTCATATCAATCAAATTTCCTATCAACGTGAGCAAACATGGGCACAAGTCCTAGTTGCTCTTCTAGATCAATCACACAAGTCCTAGTTTAAGAAAAAAATGCATACACGAAAAACATAAAAACAAATAAAATTGCAATTCACCGATTCGGAATTACCATTACGCGATAACATTAACTTGTACGTAAAAAATAGAATTTTTTATTAATTAAAAAATAGTTTGTTTTTAATATTAATTTATAAAAAAGTAATTTTTTAACGAAAGACAAAAACGAAAAAAAGTGAAAATGGTAAAAGACAACGATAAAAACAGGTTTATGACAGTAAATGAATACAGCGGAGACAAAGTCATCATCATATTATTACAGCAACTCATTCAACAACATGGCACAGCCCGTTCACACTTTTTCAAACCACACTTTGCTAACCTCACGAACCGGTCATTCAATGCCTCACCGTCCTCTCATCTCAATTCTCCTCACCCACACCCGCATGTTACTTTATTTCTTACATCACCGCCTTTTCTTTTTCCTCAGTCGTTAACTTTCTCTCTATCTTTCTCTCTGCAATCTTAAAAAAATACAACACTTTCTCTCTCCTCTCTCTCTTCTCTCTCTCTCTCTCTTTCTCTCCCTCTCTTATGTGCCGTAACTTATAGAAACCGTTATTATTACCGATGTCGTTTAAGAAGGCCTTTCGTTCTCGCAAAAATCTCGAGATCTTTCAGGAGGTTCAAACTCTCGATGCTGCATGCGATGATCGGAGAGGATTTCGACGGTGCATCGGTGGACTGGAACTGATTGGGCCACCATGCTTCCGGATCTCCTTGCGGAGGATTATTAAACGAGTGGACGACGCCGAGGACAGTGGCCGCATCGTCAAAACGTCGTCGCTTGCGCCTGCGTTTGCAAACGGTGGAGAGATATCACACGCGAGATCGTACGGTCGCCTTCACGTAACGGCAAAATTACTTTCCCCTCTTGTCTTAAACAGGTGCTGCTTCAGAAATTGATCCTTTTTTTTATTCTTTCTTTTTTATTAATTTAAATTCGTTTGTATCGTTTTTGTTTTCTCTTCCAGAATCCCGTTTTTGATTGATGCGTTTAATTTGAATACTTTACGGCACAAAAATTATCGGATATATTTTCATTTTGAATTATTAATTTAAAAAAAAAATATGTTTGTGAAATTAATTAAGGTTTTGGTTGTGAGGATAGGCAGTGAGGGATTTGGGATATTTACATTAGCCAATTTCCCATGGCAGCTATTGGGTAGTTCTTAGTTTCAAATTGGTGCTCTAATACTGCTTATTTCATGGAAATTAATGTTTTATGTTTTATGGAAATTGAACTTTGAAGTGAAAAAATAGTATTCAGGGAACATAATGGGGTTTCATCTAAATTATTTATATAACAGATTTACTCATGTTTATTTTAAATAGTATATTTCTGCAAAGCTTTACTCAATAAAGAATGGTAATTGATTGTGATGAATGTTTTCTTTGCTTGTAATGATTTCATTATAATAGTTGTCTGATTTGTATTGAATTATGAGACATAAATTGATTTAGGATATTTGGAGTTTGACAATCTTATTATGTTTTGATGACTTGCAGCCAGGACCACGTGACCTTCCTCACCAATGTCTTATAAAACGGAATAAGAAGACCTCTACATTTTACCTCTATCTTGCCCTTACACCATGTAAGTTGGTAAAATGATTTTTTTTTCCTTGTTAGAGATAGAGAGTAGTCAACTCGTTAATGCCAGAGGAAAACCGAGAAAAATTATAAGAGTAATTGTTAAGAGTGATCTGGAGATTAATGAGTTGGATAGAGATATGATATACTGTAGAATATTATGCCATCATTTGGTCCATTTAGTCAACCGTACTTGGTTGTTGTTATTGTTGTTTTAGAGATGGCCGAGAATGTCTTATGAACCAAGTTTCTCCTTTGCCCTTCCTATGGGGTATTGCGTTGATCGTATAAAGTCTAATGATGTATGTATATAAAGTCAAACGTATAGCCTGGGCCTTTCTTATTTGACTAGGCAACGATTACTTGAGTGCATCAAAACCTCAAAAGTTTGAAGGGATTTGTTGTTTGTCAACGTGTGAAGTGACTTCTATTATATTATAAATAAACTAAAAATATTTGTCAAGCCGAGTGATATTAGCAAGTCAGTTGACCAGACCAAATCCAAGGTGACTGACTGGCTTCAGTCATCTTATAGAAGTATAGGACCTTCAACTTACTCATTGTAAAAGTTTGTTTTTCCTAAATAACAAAAGTGAAACTTGAATATTATGTTAAGTGATGTGTTTCAATCTATGTTGTCAATAGCAGTAGTTATGTTATTGTCACATGAAAAATAATATAGAGCTATAGAATTCCAATTGCCGACCATTGAATGGCAGCACCATTATTTACTCTAAATATATGTTTGGTGTTGGTGAATGTCTGAATCTTCATTTGGTTGAAAGATCCTGTGAGTTTTCAAACATTTGTAAAATCATAAAATTGTGAGGAATAGTAATAAATCAATGTAATTTGTGGAGTAGTTGATTGTAACTATGATAATGATTAAAATTTCAAATGATAAAAGTACAAGGCTTATTTTTCTCAATATTTCAACAAATATAACTTGCTAATGTTGCAGAAATTGTGATTTCTAATTTATGTTGGAAGTTAATGCTTCTTTTTCTTTTCCTGCTCCGTCTCTTGCCAGCATTCACAGATAAAGGGAAATTTCTATTAGCAGCCAGAAGATATAGGTGTGGCACCCATATTGAGTATGTTATATCGCTTGATGCTGATGACTTATCACAAGGAAGCAATGCTTATGTTGGAAAGCTAAGGTAAAGCTTTCTTACAACAGAGTAAAATTATCTGTTTTCAGGAAATTAGAAAAATGTTTCTTATTTGTCCATCTGCTTGCTTTTTCGTTTACCTTTATATATTGTTTCTGAAATGTTTTAGCTTAGTGCTACATTTGCTTTTAAACTTGACCTTTTATTTTCTCTTTTGTGATCGCCTTGGTGAGAATTTGAACTCTCTGTTGGCTCAATCAAGGAACTGATGTGTTACAGTTTGTGTTTCCCCCAAACCCCCAATATAAAAAAAGGAAAAAGGAATTTACTTGTCTGAAATAAATTAAATATACAAAGACCACCATTATAAATGACACCCTGCATTGCAAGGGTGCAAACAGGATGGATTGCAGTGTTGTTTTTAAGATCTAAATTCAAAACTGCTCCTAAAAAGATCTAAGAGCAAAGTTCATGGGCTTTAGAACTTCAAAGCACTGCAAATAATCTTAATTTGCAGTTTGTGATTGTATGTTAGTTTTCCATATGTTTAATTTAACTATAACGAATTATGCATCCTCTATTTACACCCAAAGCTAAATAATATTGGTGAAATTCTAATAATTTAAACCCTTAGGCTTATCTATACAAAAGTTCTCGATGTGTACGTTGGTCAATCATTTTGCCCATGTATTAAATCCTATGTTGAAATCTGTGTTCATAGCTTGGAGATTATTTGCTGATCTGCTCATTTTTTCTTCTTTTTTTTTTTTCCGGAAAGAAATTCTGTTAATTGAATTTGTTGTCAGTCTTTTGCGTTGTCTCGAGTACTGACCATTTAGTTGTCGAAATGTCTTCACAGCTCCGATTTTCTTGGTACCAACTTCACAATTTTTGACAGCCAGCCTCCCCATAATGGTGCCAAACCATTAAGTGGCAAGGCTAGCCGACGTTTTGCCAGCAAACAGATAAGCCCTCAAGTTCCTGCTGGTAACTTTGAGGCAGGGCTTGTCTCCTACAAGTTCAACCTTATGAAATCAAGAGGTCCAAGGAGAATGATTTGCTCTTTGAAATTTCCTGTCTCATCAATGGGTGAAAGGTCAGATAGCAGATCTTTAGATGGCAAAAAGATGCACCATAAAGAACATGTTTCTTCCGGTTACACAACCTTGAAGAATAAAGCTCCAAGGTGGCACGAGCATTTGCAATGCTGGTGCTTGAACTTTCATGGTCGTGTTACAGTGGCATCTGTGAAGAACTTTCAGCTGGTTGCTACTGTGGACCAAAGCCAACCAGGAGGGAAAGGAGACGAAGAAAAAGTTCTTCTTCAGTTTGGTAAAGTAGGGGATGATACTTTCACTATGGACTATAGGCAACCCTTATCTGCCTTTCAGGCATTTGCCATTTGCTTAACTAGTTTTGGCACTAAACTGGCTTGTGAGTAATATAATTTCGGTATCATTATGCTTATTTATCATATGGATTTTATAAAGTGAATAGTTTTTTTTTCCTTCACTCGGATGAGTCTACAATTTGATTGCTGGAAGTTTGTTGTAAATGTTATATTATTATTATTATTATTAGAAGATGATATCTTCCATAATCATATATTTGTGGTCTCTGTTGCAGATGATCCCTTAAATTATATTCTTTTCTGTATGTGCATATTATTATTACTACTATATTATTATTATGGCAATGTTTAAGACCCTGATGAGAGAGGTGATTTGCTATCTCAAGGATTGGTTTTGATAGTAAGACCAAATTAATAAAATGAAGGTTTGCATATCAAGCACTTGGAATATATTCTTGGTTCTGATCACTTCTCTGATGTGGATTGTTCTGGTCCACCAAATAGTGGTTGGGTTGTATTTTACATAACATGTGGCTAGATTGTGACGCTGCAAAGATATTACTTAAGTTTATGCAAAAAAACGTGATGTTGAAGTTGAAGAAGGTGTATCAGATGCCTATGGAATATGGATGGTAATTGATAAAGCTGGTAATTGTTAGATAGGCATCCATGTCTCGTTTATTTTGTTCAGATAAATGATAACAATATTTTTGGGCTTCCTTTGCTTGTGGGAGAAGGATGAAAGGTTAGGTCCCACACTCGAATTTGAAGGGGTGTTTCCATTTGTGAATCAAATCTAAGTCATTTAAACAAAATATTCATAAAATAAAGGCATGTAATTAGAATGTACAAGCAGACATTGTCGGATTCAATTCCTTAGCTGATTTTATTGTATCATAGTTGCTACAGTTTATTTGGAACTTCATTTCCTTCTTCTTTAGTATTATTACAGAATGGAAAAGTAAAATTTACTAAATATTATTGACTGTATTACTGAGAAAATGAATTATATATAGAAAATCCCAAAAACTAATTATACATAGAGAGAATTTAGTTATAATAAGCTAAAACTAAACTGAATAACTAATTAGCTAAAACAAACTAAACTGAATAATCTTAAGTCAAAGTATAATACAATACTATATATCAATACCCTCCCTCAAGTTCATGAATTATGGATGTGAGTAGAAGCTTGGATAAAAAAAAGTATGAAATGATGTAGGATCAAAAGACTTTGTAAACATGTCAAAAC
>PGWS01022658.1:0-16629 GCA_002896235.1 Cicer reticulatum | reverse complement strand
TAATAAAGTTTACTTGAAATAAAATAATGAGGAAATAAAAAGTACCCACAAACCTAGTAAGAGTATGAACGTCGCATAAAATACTCAGACGTGCTCATGCTTCAGAAGATCTACTCAAACAAATCAAATTAATAGATAATATAAAACTTTTAGTGCTTCAAATTATTACGTGGAATTTCTCAGTTAAAAAAAATATACACAACAATTTAAGGAATTTAATAGTAAACGAAGTGAAATTATTTTTGCCAATCTATCTTTCACTTAAAAAATATAGTATTTCAATTGAATTTAGAAAAAGGATGTCATTGTACATGAATTTTTCATTTAATAAATTTGTAATCATTGTTGCAATATAAATATATTAATTTGAAAGTATTTTTAAAGACGATAAAACTTTGATGACAGTAGTAAATAAGATAATTATATAAAAAATTACACAAAGTACTCATAAATGGAGAATAAATTGTAAACAAATGAAATAATAAAGAACTAACAATTTCATACGCATTTTTTCGTTAAGTCAAGGTAAGTATACTCTCTCTGGTCCTAAATACAAGAATACATTAGAATCAGCATTTTTCATATTTATTCCAAATTTAAATTATATATATTATTTTTTAGTAATCTAATTTTCTCTTATGTTTAAGACTAGACGAAGAAATACATAATATAATGCACGGTGATTTTCTTTGTGCATTTGACCATGTGAAATTTATTCAAATTATAACTTATGCTATGACATTTTAACTTATTTTTTAAGTTATCATACTATATTATTTTTATACATTATTTTCATTTCTGAAAAGAGAAACACATTAAGAATTGAAATTAGTGAAGTTGATTATCTCAATATTTACTACACATATACGTATCTTAAAAGAGACAAGATAAATCAATAAAATTTTATTAAATATGCATAATGATTTATGTGTAAAGATGTTAATACATTATTATTTTCGCATCAATAAATGCTACTTCAACTTGCTAATTAATAAATGAATAAGAATCGACTAATAATTATCCAAAGACTAGTTGTAACGACGTTGAATAAATATAATAATGACAATAATTATGCACAATCACTTTAGAGTCAGATTAATAATCGTTGAAGTCCAATTGAATAACAACTTTAAATTAGATAAATTTTAAACTTCAACTATAAGAACGTTTAAAGAAAAAATTAACTTTCTTAAATACGCATACAAATTTTTTTTTATTAATTAATCACATTATTTGTTTATTATATACTTTTACATTAATATTTATTTAATAATTAACTTTTTTACTTAGTTATATAATTTCAATACAACTGGTCTAAAATTAAAGAACTAAAATTACAATTAAAAATTTATAGTCTTTACATTATTGATGATTAGTTGACGATGAAAAAGTCATTTACAAGTAGAGTAAACTTCATATATCAATCAATTTCTATCAACGTGAGCAAACATGGGCACAAGTCCTAGTTGCTCTTCTTAGATCAATCACACAGTCCTGTTTTAAGAAAAAAATGCATACACGAAAACATAAAAAACATATAAAATTGCAATTCACCGATTCGGAATTACCATTACGCGATAACATTTAACTTGTACTAAAAAAAGAATTTTTATTAATTAAAAAATACAGTTGTTTTTATATTAATTTATAAAAAAAAGTAATTTTTTAACGAAAGACCAAAAGCGAAAAAAAAGTTGAAAATGAGTAAAAGACAACGATAAAAACAGGTTTATTGACAGTAATGAATAACAGCGGAGACAAAGTCATCATCATATCATACAGCAACATCATTCAACAACATGGCACAGCCCGTTCACACTTTTTCAACCACACTTTGCTAACCTCACGACCCGGTCATTCAAGCCTCACCGTTCCTCTCATCCAATTCTCCCACCCCACAGCCCGCATGTTACTTTATCTTCTTCACCATCACCGCCTTTCTTTTTTCCTAGTCGTTAACTTTCTCTCTATCTTTCTCTCTGCAATCTAAAAAAAATAAACACTTTCTCTTCTCCTCTCTCTCTCTCTCTTCTCTCTCTCTCTCTTCTATCTCTTATGTGCCGTAACTTATAGAAACCGTTATTATTACCGATGTCGTTAATGAAGGCCTTTCGTTCTCGCAAAATCTCGAGATCTTTCAGGAGGTTCAAACTCTCGATGCTGCATGCGATGATCGGAGAGGAATTTCCGACGGTGCATCGGTGGATGGAACTGATTGGGCCACACATGCTTCGGATCTCCTTGCGGAGATTATTAAACGAGTGGCGACGCCGAGGAACAGTGGCCGCATCGTCAAACGTCGTCGCTTGCGCCTGCGTTTGCAAACGGTGGAGAGATATCACACGCGAGATCGTACGGTCGCTTCACGTAACGGCAAAATTACTTTTCCCTCTTGTTTAAACAGGTGCTGCTCAGAAATTGATCCTTTTTTTTCTTCTTTCTTTTTTATTAATTTAAATTCGTTTGTATCGTTTTGTTGTTTTCTCTTCCAGAATCCCGTTTTTTGATTGATGCGTTAATTGAATACTTTACGGCACAAAAATTATCGGATATATTTTCATTTTGAATTATTAATTTAAAAAAAAAATATGTTTGTGAAATTAATTAAGGTTTTGGTTGTGAGGAAAGGCATGAGGGATTTGGGATATTTAACATTAGCCAATTTCCCATGGCAGCTATTGGGTAGTTCTTAGTTTCAAATTGGGTGCTCTAATACTGTTTTTATGGAAATTAATGTTTTATGTTTTATGAAATTGAACTTTGAAGTGAAAAAAATGTATTCAGGGAACATAATGGGGTTTTCATCTAAATTATTTTATTATACAGATTACTCATGTTTATATTAAATAGTAATATTTCGCAAAGCTTTACTCAATAAGAATGGTAATTGATTGTGATGATGTTTTCTTTGCTTGTAATGAATTTCAATTATAATAGTTGTCTGATTTGTATTGAATTATGAGACATAAAATTGATTTAGTATTTGGTAGTTTGACAATCTTATTATGTTTGATGACTTGCAGCCAGGACCCGTGACCTTCCTCACCATGTCTTATAAAACGGAATAAAAGACCTCTACATTTTACCTCTATCTTGCCCTTACACTGTAAGGTGGTAAATGATTTTTTTTCCTGTGTTAGAGATAGAGAGTAGTCAACATCGTTAATCAGAGGAAAAACGAGAAAAATTATAAGAGTATTGTTAAGAGTGATCTGGAGATTAATGAGTTGGATAGAGATATGATATACTGTAGAATATTATGCCATCATTTGGTCCATTTAGTCAACCGTACTTGGTTGTTGTTATTGTTTTGTTTTAGAGATGGCCGAGAATGTCTTATGGAACCAATTTCCTCCTTTGCCCTTCCTATGGGGTATTGCGTTGATCGTATAAAGTCTAATGATGTATGTATATAACAGTCAAACGTATAGCCTGGGCCTTTCTTATTTTGACTAGGCAACGATTTATTGAGTGCATCAAAACCTCAAAAGTTTGAAGGGATTTGTTGTTTGTCACGTGTGAAGTGACATTTCTATTATATTATAAATAAACTAAAATATTGTCAAGCCGAGTGATATTTAGCAAGTCAGTTGACCAGACCAAATCCAAGGTGACTGACTGGCTTCAGTCATCTTATAGAAGTATAGGACCTTCAACTTACTCATTGTAAAAGTTTGTTTTTCCTAAATAACAAAAGTGAAACTTGAATATTATGTTAAGTGATGTGTTTCAATCTATGTTGTCAATAGCAGTAGTTAGTTATTGTCACATGAAAATAATAGAGCTATAGAATTCCAATTGCCGACCATTGAATGGCCAGCACCATTATTTACTCTAAATATATGTTTGGTGTGGTGAATGTCTGAATCTTCATTTGGTTGAAAGATCCTGTGAGTTTTCAAACATTTGTAAAATCATAAAATTGTGAGGAATAGTAATAAATCAATGTAATTTGTGGAGTAGTTGATTGTAACTATGATAATGATTAAAATTTCAAATGATAAAGTACAAGGCTTATTTTTCTCAATATTTCAACAAATATAACTTGCTAATGTTGCAGAAATTGTGATTTCTAATTTATGTTGGAAGTTAATGCTTCTTTTTTCTTTTCCTGCTCCGTCTTCTGCCAGCATTCACAGATAAAGGGAAATTTCTATTAGCAGCCAGAAAGATATAGGTGTGGCACCCATATTGAGTATGTTATATCGCTTGATGCTGATGACTTATACAAGGAAGCAATGCTATGTTGGAAAGCTAAGGTAAAGCTTTTCTTACAACAGAGTAAAATTATCTGTTTTCAGGAAATTAGAAAATGTTTCTCTATTTGTCATCTGCTTGCTTTTTCGTTTACCTTTATATATTGTTTCTGAAATGTTTTAGCTTAGTGCTACATTTGCTTTTAAACTTGACCTTTATTTTCTCTTTTGTGATCGCCTTGGTGAGAATTTGAATCTCTGTTGGCTCAATCAAGGAACTGATGTGTTACAGTTGTGTTTCCCCCAAACCCAATATAAAAAAAGGAAAAAGGAATTTACTTGTCTGAAAATAAATTAATATACAAAGTACCACCATTATAAATGACACCCTGCATTGCAAGGGTGCAAACAGGAATGGATTGCAGTGTTGTTTTTAAGATCTAAATTCAAAACTGCTCCTAAAAAGATCTAAGAGCAAGTTCATGGGGCTTTAGAACTTCAAAGCACTGCAAATAATCTTAATTTGCAGTTTGTGATTGTATGTTAGTTTTCCATATGTTTAATTTAACTATAACGAATTATGCATCCTCTATTTACACCCAAAGCTAAATAATATTGGTGAAATTCTAATAATTTAAACCCTTAGGCTTATCTATACAAAAGTTCTCGATGTGTACGTTGGTCAATCATTTTGCCCATGTATTAAATCCTATGTTGAAATCTGTGTTCATAGCTTGGAGATTATTTGCTGATCTGCTCATTTTTTCTTCTTTTTTTTTTTCCGGAAAGAAATTCTGTTAATTGAATTTGTTGTCAGTCTTTTGCGTTGTCTCGAGTACTGACCATTTAGTTGTCGAAATGTCTTCAACAGCTCCGATTTTCTTGGTACCAACTTCACAATTTTTGACAGCCAGCCTCCCATAATGGTGCCAAACCATTAAGTGGCAAGGCTAGCCGACGTTTTGCCCAGCAACAGATAAGCCCTCAGTTCCTGCTGGTAACTTTGAGGCAGGGCTTGTCTCCTACAAGTTCAACCTTATGAAATCAAGAGGTCCAAGGAGAATGATTGCTCTTTGAAATTTCCTGTCTCATCAATGGGTGAAAGGTCAGATAGCAGATCTTTAGATGGCAAAAAGATGCACCATAAAGAACATGTTTCTTCCGGTTACACAACCTTGAAGAATAAAGCTCCAAGGTGGCACGAGCATTTGCAATGCTGGTGCTTGAACTTTCATGGTCGTGTTACAGTGGCATCTGTGAAGAACTTTCAGCTGGTTGCTACTGTGGACCAAAGCCAACCAGGAGGGAAAGGAGACGAAGAAAAAGTTCTTCTTCAGTTTGGTAAAGTAGGGGATGATACTTTCACTATGGACTATAGGCACCCTTATCTGCCTTTCAGCATTTGCCATTGGCTTACTAGTTTTGGCACTAAAACTGGCTGTGAGTAATATAATTTCGGTATCATTATGCTTATTTATCATATGGATTTTATAAAGTGAATAGTTTTTTTTTCCTTCACCTCGGATGAGTCTACAATTTGATTGCTGGAAGTTTGTTGTACAATGTATATATTATTATTATTATTTAGAAGAATGATATCTTCCATTCATATATTTGTGGTCTCTGTTGCAGATGATCCCTTAAATTTATTCTTTCTGTATGTGCATATTATTATTACTACTATATTATTATTATGGCAATGTTTAAGACCCTGATGAGAGAGGTGAATTTGCTATCTCAAGGATTGGTTTTGATAGTAAGACCAAATATAAAATGGAAGGTTTGCATATGCAAGCACTTGGAATATATTCTTGTTCTGATCACTTCTCTGATGTGGATTGTTCTGGCCACCAAATAGTGGTTGGGTTGTATTTTACATAACATGTGGCTAGATTGTGACGCTGCAAGATATTACTTAAGTTTATGCAAAAAAACGTGATGTTGAAGTTGAAGAAGGTGTATCAGATGCTATGGAATATGGGATGGTAATTGATAAGATGGTAATTGTTAGATAGGCATCCATGTCTCGTTATTTTGTTCAGATAAATGGATAACAATATTTTTGGCTTCCTTTGTTGTGGGAGACAGGATAGAAGGTTAGGTCCCACACTCGAATTTGAAGGGGTGTTTCCATTGTGAATCAGATCTAAGTCATTTAAACAAAATATTCATAATAAAGGCATGTAATGTAGAATGTACAAGCGACATTGTCGGATTTCAATTCCTTAGCTGATTTTTATTGTATCATAGTTGCTACAGTTTATTATGGAACTTCATTTCCTTCTTCTTTTAGTAATTATTACAGAATGGAAAAGTAAAATTACTAAATATTATTGACTGTATTACTGAGAAAATGAATTATATATAGAAAATCCCAAAACTAATTATACATAGAGAGAATTTAGTTATAATAAGCTAAACTAAACTGAATAACAATTAGCTAAAACAAACTAAACTGAATAATCTTAAGTCAAAGTATAATCAATACTATATATCAATACCCTCCCTCAAGTTCATGAATTATGGATGTGAGTAGAAGCTTGGATAAAAAAAAGTATGAAATGATGTAGGTCAAAAGACTTTGTAAACTGTCAAAACCTGGTAACGTTGAAGACGTGTGAACCAAAAGGAAACGTGTGTCTGTGAACCGAAGGAAGGTGTGCCCAACCATGGTTGCAGATCAATTAAAAAATATTTTATTTCTTTTTCCTTTTTATCTTGTTAATCACTTTTCTTGAGTCATCAAATGTGCATTATTTAAATGCTTACCCTTCATTTTTTTATATAACCATATATCTCGCGTTCCGTTGTATATATTTTCATAGCGTCAAATATTTAAGATATTTTTTTTTTCATATATTTCAAATTCTCATATTTATTATCATAAATAACATTTTTTTTTAAAAACTTAGAACAAACAACAATGAGACTAAATTTGTTTAGAAGAGTGTAAGGCACAACATCGAACAATGATATTGGAAAATGTACATTTATTGCAAATGAGACATGGGTTACAATGTGGGGAGTGTGTTTAGCTTTTAGTGGAGAGACAACAAACGCTAGTCATTCTTGTAATTTAGAACTTCTAAGAAATATAACTGCCTCAACTTGAAATGCTTGATTCTTTTGTTACCCCTACTTTTTGCATGGACCGCTCTTCCAAGTTTTCAATCCATCGGGATGCTCTAATTTTTGCCTAGGTCGCCTTTTCAGGTTTTCAACCTAGCGAGCCCAATTTTTATTATTATTTTTTAAGCATAATATTTCTTGACTGCATTTGAGTTTACTGGAAGTGGAGCTCATCTCCATCCATTTCAGCGAGTATTAGAGCTCCCCAGAAAAAGCTTTTTCACAACATATGGTCTTCGTAGTTCGGAGTCCACTTTCCCCGAGAATCCTTTTTTTATGGACAATATTTTACTTTAACACTAATTTCTCCTTCTCGAAATTTCTCAAAGGACGGACTTTTTTCTCGTAGGCTTTTTTGAGTCTTTTCTGATAAAGCTGACCATGACACAAAGCTATCATTCTTTTTTCTTCTATGAGATTCAGTTGGTCATATCGTGATTGAACCACTCTGCTCTTCTAGTTTTGTTTCCATCAGGACTTTGATCGAGGGAATTTCAACTTCGATGGGAAGTACCGCTTCCATTCCATACACCAATGAGAAAGGAGTTGCCCTGTTGAGGTACGAACATAGGTTCTATAGCCATGTAATGCAAAGGGAAACATTTCATGCCAATCCTTATATGTCTCCACCATCTTTCTGTATGATCTTCTTAATATTCTTATTTGCTGCTTCTACAGCCCCATTCATTTTCGGACGATATGGAGAAGAATTATGGTGCTGAATTTTTGATATTATCACACAACTCTTTCATCATTTTGTTATTCAGATTAGTCGCGTTATCAGTGATTATCTATTGGCAATCATATCGACAAATCAATTCTCTTTTGATGAATCTGACAACCACACTTCTCGTTCACATTGGCATAAGAGAAGCAGCTCAACCCATTTTGTGAAATAATCAATAGCTACTAGGATAAACGATGTCCATTTGAAGCCTTAGGCTCGATGAGTCAATAACATCCATTCCCACATTGAAAATGGTCATGGTGATGTTAAAACATTCAAAGAAGTGGGTGGTACATGTATTTATCAACATAGATTTTGACATTTGTGACATTTCTTTACGTGACTAAAGCAGTCGGATTCCATGGTCAACCAATATAGTCAGCCCTTAAGATTTTTCTTGCCATTGTGTGCCCATTTGCATGAGTTCCAAAAGAACCTTCGTGAACCTCTTGGATAATTTTCTCCGCTTCTGCTTTATCCACACATCTGAGGAGAACCATATCATGATTTCTCTTATAAAGCACATCCACCATTCAAAAGAATTCATTGACAATCTCCTTAAAACCCTTTTGTCGTTCTCTGAAATACCCAATGGATATTCCTTATTCTAACATATGATTTGATGTCATAAACCACGACTTGCCATCCAACTCTTCTTCTATTGATAAGCAATATGCAGGTTTATCTCTTTGTTGAATCTTATGACCGACACGTCTTGATTAGTGGTTATTTTTGAACATTGACGACAAAGTGGCCAAGGCGTTAGCTAACTGGTTTTCTTCTCGAGAGATATGGTTGAAAGTAATCTTCTCAAAGTGTTCTGTCAATTCTTTGATATGGGTGTGTATACAGAATCAGTTTAGAATCTCGCGTTTCCCACTCTCCTTTCGTTTGATGGATGACCAACAATGAGTCTCCATATACCTCAACCGACGAGCAGCCCATGCCAATGCGCAACATGTTCGTTCAAGTAGTGAATATCTTGTTTCACAACTGGTGAACTTTTTGCTCAAATAATAAATAGCATGTTCTTTCCTACCAGATTCATCATGCTGCCCAGTACGCAGCCCCATTGACTTCGTCAAGTAGTTAAGTACATAATAAGTGGTTTCCCAGGAACAGGAGGCACTAGGATGGGAGGTTTTGAATAAGTATTGCTTAATCTTTTCGAAAGCTTTTTTGACAATTCTCATTTCATTCACCTTTTTGGTCTTGTGCAAAATTTGAAAATCGGCTCGCACGTAGCGGTGAGATGCGATATAAACCTTGCAATGTATTCAATTACTACCCAAAAGCACACAAATTCTTTTTCGTGCGTGGAGCCGGCAATTCTTGTATTGCTCTTACTTTATCTGGGTCCACCTCTATCCTTTTGACTAACGATAAACCCAAGTAATTTTCCTGATCTTACACCAATTGCATTAGCAGGGTTTAAACGAAGTTTGAACTTCCTTAGTCGCTCAAATAACTTTTGAAGGTTAACAACATGGTCTTCTTCGGTTCGAGATTTTTGCGATCATATCATCCACGTAAACCTCTATTTCCTTATGCATCATGTCATGAAACAAGGTTACCATTGCTCTTTGATAGGTTGCCCCGCATTCTTCAATCCAAATGGCATCACTTATAGCAGAAAGTCCCCCATTGTGTGATGAACGTAGTTTTCTCCATATCTTCGGGAGCCATCTTGATTTGATTGTACCCTGAGAAACCATCATGAAGGAGAAAGAGAGTATTGAGCAGTGCTATCCACGTAGGACATCAATATGAGGTAGAGGAAAATCATCTTTAGGACTAGCTTTATTTAAATCCCGATAATCAACGCACATTCGAACCTTTCCATCTTTCTTTGGAACTGTACAATATTAGCCACCCATTGAGGATATTTGCTACTGCTAAGAAACCAGCATCAAATTGCTTCTTGACCTCTTCTCTAATTTTAAAGCAACATATCCGGTCTCATCCTTCTCAACTTCTGTTTAATTGGAGTGTATTCAGGCTTTACTGGGTAGCTTGTGTTTAACTATGTTAGTATCTAACCCGGGCATATCCTGATATGACCATGCAAAGACATCCACATAATCAATTAAAAGTTTAACCAACTTTTCTTGCTCACTTTCTTTCATAGACATACCAACTTTAACTTCTTTTTTATCATGCTCAGTCCCTAAATTGATCACCTCAACAGGTTCTTGATAGGGTTGGATATCTTAGCTTCTTGTTCAATTAAGCTTTCTAGTTCTGGGGGAAGCTCACAATCATCTTCACAATCCTCATCGGCATGATTAATCAGACGTTCAAAATTACAAGAAATGGTTCTAGCGCTGCTATTTTTCAACATATTCATTTTCGACTCTGCATTGTTTAAATTAAGAAAAAATATATAATATGAATAAGGATTGCCAAACGAAAGAGAAAAGAGAAAAGAGAAAAAACAAAAACAGTTGGAGAATTCAAAAATGCATTTATTGATAATAAGTACAGAATTGAAATACATATGCCCTAATTAGTTATCCTTATAGCCTTGGGGCAGAGCAAAAGGGAGTTAAAAAAAACATAATTACTTTGAACATGAATTAACAAACACTGGAAACTCGAGGAATCTTCCAATTGTTGAGACTGGTGTTTGGAGGACAAGGGTACACTAGCTTGAGGGTGTCATCAATCAACATGATCCTCTTCTGTAACAGCCACTTGATGAGCATATATAATTCCGGCGCTTGAAAAGTTTGGCGAATGTCATTAAATAGGAATCTTCTGTGAATTCGGTGTCCAGTTTTCTCTTTTTACCCTTTGCAACCTTCTCTTTATCAGCTTGAGTAGGTACATATCCCAACCCGTACCTATTGTTCTTTTTCTGGTATTTCTATCAACTTTCCCAATACAACTCCTCCTTCCAACATAGATTTGGTAAACTTCAATGATGTGGTAGATAATTTTGGTTCTTTTAAACGATATTCTTAACCCCTGAAGACGGCATTGGCAATTTCTAATGCTTGAAACAAAGTCTCTATGGCTTCCTCTGTGTTTTCAATGTAGCTTGTAGAAGATAAATGACTTACTATCATATCTTCTTCCCCAGATATTATTACCGCTTATTGTTCACTATAAACTTTAGCTTTTGATGGAGGGTGGATGTCACTACTCCAGCAGCATGAATCCATGGTCTCCCTAAAAGACAGCTGTACGTCGGTTAATATCCATTACTTGGAAGGTTATCCCAAAGATGTGGGGTCCGATTTTGAATTGGCAGGTCAATCTCACCAACCACTTGTCTTCTAGATCCATCAAACGCTTTCACCACCAAAGCACTAGGCTTTAAATAGGCTCCTCAACAAATAGTTTTGATAGTGTCAATTTAGGCATGACATTTAATGATGAACCATTATCTACTAGCACTCGTGCAAGAATATGATCATGATACCTCACAGAGATGTGCATTGCTTTATTATGCTTTGTCCCTTCAGCTGGTAATTCATTATCACTAAACTCAGGCAACTACTAGCAGTGATGTTGCCGACAACTCCATCAAACTGGTCGACGGTGATATCGTGAGTAACATGGGCTTCGTTTAAAACTTTCATCAATGCCCTTTCTATGTGCTTCAGAATTCATAACAAGGAGAAAACTGATATCTTGGAAGGGGTTTGATTTAGCTGATCCACCGCCTTATATTCACTTTGCTTGAAAAACTCAAAAAATCATTAGCTTCTTCTTCAGACACCGTCTTTTTAACGATCTGTTGTCCTTTTATGGCATGATACATATCTTCTTTTCCCTTTTCTCCATTACCTCATTTCTCCTAAGTTGTTCAGGAGTGTATACTCGACACTCCGAGTCATTCCACCAATCCCTGAGATGTTAGTGACCTCAGTTCCTTTAGGTTCACAACCATCACTTGGTTGATGATCTGCAAGTGGGATGTAACTTCATATTTCCACGGTATTGCCTTGTATTTTCATAAGGAAACAGGATTGGTGTTTGGACAATTATTGCATTTGGCTTACTATGAGTTGACTTAAAATTCTCTTTTTTGTAAAGAATTTCCAATGGTTTTTAGAAAGATATATTATTTTCCACACACGACCCCGTGGTGAACACATGACCATCTATTGCATATTGGTCTATCCCGTCTTCAATGAAATTCACATAGGCGTTCCCATGGCCTGACAAAGGATTGCTCCCTATGTTGGGATTGTCCTCCTTCAATGGTAAGCCATTTTGCATTAATCAATTCTTGCACTTTAGATTTTAGGGCTTGACAATCTTCAATGGAATGCCCACGGCTCCTGCATGATATTCACATTTGGCATTTGGATTATACCATTTTGGAAATGTGGTTCAAGAGGTTTCATTGGTCTTATGACTACCATTGAATTTTGAAGTAAATGGGCAACAATTGGCTATACGTGACGGGATTGGATCAAAACGAGTTTATCCTTTTTTCTCGGTTGACAGGTGGTCTGTAGTGATTCGAGATTGAGTATTGATTTTGTGGGGAAAATGCAGTAGGTGGTGGTTGATAAAAATGTGGTCTTGAAGGGTGATATTGAGGGTATGAAGCTTGTGTGGTTGCGATGCCACATATGGATAAAGGATGTAAGGAGTTTGTGGTATCGGGGGCTGGAAATTTGGGGTCGATAAGATTGATGGGTGGAAAATAAGAGACTCTGGGGTTTTACCATTACAAACGTTAGCGTCTGCTTCTTTCTTTTTTGTGAATGTCGTCTGGGGTCGTCTCACGCTAGTTGCTACACATACAAATCTTGCCACTCCTCATCCCACTTTCTATCCTTTCTCCTATCATGACAAGGTCAGAAAAGTTTGATGTCAAACTCCCAATCATCTTGTCATAAAAAGGCGACTAGAGAGTATCCATAAACATACCGACCATTTCTCTTTCAGGTAATGGGGGTTCTACTTGTGAGGCCATTTCCTCCACCATTGTGCGTATTCTTCGAAAGCTTCGTTGTCCTTTTTCAGTGAATTTTGCAATTGCATTCTATCAGGGGCCATGTCAACGTTGTACCTGTATTGCTTCAAAAGGCATCAGCTAGGTCTTCCATGAACGAATTTGATTTCGCTCAAGATGCATATACCAACTTAACGATGCCCCACTCAAACTGTCTTGGAAGAAGTGAATGAGAAGTTTATCGTTATGAGCATGAGATGCCATTTTTCTGCATACATAGTTAGATGATTTTTAGGACATGTGTTGCCCTTGTATTTTTTCAAAGTCAGGAACCTTGAATTTGGCAGCGATAGTCACATCAGGAACCAAACATATCGAAAGCTTCAAGGCCATAAACATTATACCCCTCAATAGCTTTTATTCGCTCTTCCAAGACATGGAATTTTTCCTTTGATTGTGTATCATCCCAATGTTGAGGTTGATGCAATTTCATTAGTATCGAAAATTTTTTTTGGGTACTTGGGGTTGCAATATATGAAATATTTTCTGAGGGTTGAGTGTTTTGGGGGTTTAAGTGGTTTGTGGTTTGTTTTCCTGGGGTTCGACGACTAAGGGAGTAGTATACCGGGGTGGAAGACCGTACATAGGAATTGTATAGTTGTTGTAAACGAGGTTGTTGGATAATTGGTGTAAAGCCTGGTGGTGAGAAGGAGTGGTTTGTTGTTCTTCATTTACACCCGGAGGATTCTCATCTATGTTCCCCTTCCTTGGCAAAGCCTGTCTAGCTTCTAAGATTTGATAACCTTGTCCTTTAATTGGTTGACATCCATTCTCATCACTCTTGATTTTGCTTCAAGTTCTTTCCATGATCTTTGAGTTGCACGAGTCTGATAAGGATGTTGGGGAAACAACACTTTATTGATTTTTTTATGTTTATTTTTTTTTTTACAATAAAATTTTATGAGTATGTATTAAACATGAAGGAATGCAATTTATTATCTCCTTTTTTATGCGGATGTTGGAGAATCATAAGTCTTGCACGAATTATTAATTGAAAGAAAGAACATTGGGAATCGATAAACAAAACAGCAATAATCCTTCATTGATGAGAAAAAAGTACATTGCATTTAAATTAAAAAAGCTACATCGATTATGGTATTTCAATCATCTTTTCCAATAGGACAACCGATTTTCTCCTCTAATTCTTCTACTAAATGTTTTCAATATTCGACGAACTTGTATACTTTGATTGGAGTATTGAGTGGGTGCATGATTGCATCAATCTCTCTTAAGTGTTTTGGAATTTTTATGATCCTGATTAGCTAGCATGGCCAATTTTGAAAAGCAATCTTTCCCAATATTTTCCTTTATCTTCCAACTCTTATATAATCTCTTGATTCTTCAATTGTCCAAGCAACACCATGAAACGCTCCTCCCAATATATGTTTCATCCTTCAAGTATCATAGATCTTTTCTTGATAATCAATGTAAATTCTTCAACTCACTAGCAGTTTCCATTTTTGTTTTAGTGCATCTTGGTGTTTTGAGAGTAATTCTTCAATTTCTTTTTCTGTTGCCTCTCATCCCTTTATGACTCGTATTTAGCTACCATTTCTTTTAGTTGTTCTTTAATCTTCAAACTCTCTTTTTACCTTCTTCTCAGAGCTTGCTGATTTTGTCACAACTGCTTCCACATGTAGGCTTCTTCTTCAATAGCTGCATTCCTTGTTTCTTCATTTCGCACATCTAACTCTTCATTGCACCTCTCAACCAAATTTGTATGTCAAGTATTTTTCTTTTCAGTTTTCAAACCTCTTGTTGCTTCTTTCAATAAACTGACTTTTACATGTGTTTTCTGATCGTAAGTTCTCGTTTTCTGGGAGACTTTTTCTAACTTTGCTTGTAGCTCTTTTTCTCCTTTCAGATTTTTAAAATGATGCTTTGAGCTCTTCTATTCTTCATTTGTAACAAGGGTAGTTCAGGCATTTCCTGATCACATGAGGGTGTTACTGTGGAAGGACAACTTTATTTCCTTGGACTTTTTTCTTTACCCATTTGATAGGGTTTTTTGTGCTGCAACTTCTAATCCGAGTATTTTTTCCTTTTCTAATGATCAACTCGTTACCCAAGCTGACTTATCCTTCTCACATTGGTGGGTCTACAATACCCGTATTGTGCAAAACAAAAGCATCCAATGATCTATCATCTGTTTTAGTCCAACATGGGGAAGCCAGTTGTCTAGAGCTACCATTGGATTGTAATTAATACATCGCTTTCGTTTCCTCCTGGAGAGTAACATTTGGAAAAATCTCGCCTGGCATATTACCTCTTCCAGCTCCTTGTTCTTATAATACCATGAAATTGTATCCCCAGTAACGACTGAGCTATCTCTATACGCCATAATCACGATTACTTCTTAACCCAACATGATACCCCCTTCTTGAACATGTTGAGACACAAACCAAGTTAATATAACATTGGACACAACACAAACTTGTTCCCCCTTCTTTCTCATGTTGCATGTGCAGAGAGTAGTAATACATCAGCAAAGACATCGCGGGAATGGGTTTGTTTAATGTTTGGTTAAAAGCCTAAAGAATACTATTATGGCAGCAAAATCTACAAAGTTAACTCAAAGTTTGGGAATTAACATAACCGTAGATAATGAGGGCCAAAACATCTATAAAAGTACTCCATTCTTTTTTATCGGCTAAATCTTGGCACTTTTGCTCTAGATATTTTCTTGAAAACCCATGAATAGCTCCTTTTTCCTCTTTTGTACTTGCCAACTCTCTTATGTCGATCTTCAACACTTCCGCAATTGTGTCCAACTTCGGTGGTTGCCCAGTATATCGATAAGGATTTCCTCTTTCTAGGGAGTAACCCAATATTCGTTCAAATTCCTCTAATGTTGGGGCCAACTGAAAGTCCTGAAAGGTGAAACATCTTAAGAGATGATCATAATACTGAGCCAATGCTGTGAGGGCACCTGCTTGCACATTTACTGCCAACAGATTTAGGATCTTCCCATATTTGTGAAAGAAACTATCACGTTGTATAGTTTTCATTTGATTGTTGATGTCTCTTAAACTTTTCAAATCAAGTTGCTTGAACTTTAAAAGTAAGGTTTTCCTTTTTTCCGATCTCATTGTCCACTTAAATAACACGTGACTAAGATTTGTATGATTCCCCAAAAATCCTGAAAATTAATGCAAAATGCTATTATGTTTTATTTTTTCTTAGAAAAAGAGAGAGAAAAAAATCATGAGGTATGAATGAAACTAATATATGTAAACTCTTGAATATATGAAATAATTTATTGGTTTTTTACGGATATTCTTACAATGAAAGAGTCTATTGGCTTATTTTAGTGAAATTCACACAAGGGAGGCTCTATGGTTCTAAACACGGTTCCTAGAGCTAATAATCCTATTTTGGAATATTGCCAACAACAATAGGTAAACTATTTGGAGCGACAATAACCTCAACAGGATCAAACTCTATGTGAGATCTTCATGCTAACCAAACAGGATGTACATCCAGAAGGCTACCACTACGCAATCTCGAATCTAAACTTAAGTTTTGTTCAAACCCGGGTATAAGGTTCCACTCATAAGTGTGTGTCTTAATAAAAGTGTAGACATTAAATAAACATAATTCAATAA
>PGWS01022641.1:0-10072 GCA_002896235.1 Cicer reticulatum | reverse complement strand
CCATGGCGCAAGCTTCATATTCTGCCATATTATTGGTACAATCAAAACACAATCGCGCCGTGATAGGTATGAACTTCTTTTTTGGAGATATTAAAACAACCCCAATCCCATGCCCCATTATGTTTGAGGCCCCGTCGAACAACAAGGTCCATTTTCCATCATCATATTCTTCAGACAAAACCATGATACTTTCATCTGGGAATTCACATTGCATTGATTTATAATCATCAACAGGTTGATTAGCTAGATAATCTGCTAAGGCACTCCCTTTGATGGCTTTCTGAGTAACATATGTAATATCATATTCTGATAACATCACCTGCCATCGAGCAATTCGCCCTGTGAGAGCGGGCTTTTCAAAAATGTACTTGATTGGATCCATTTTAGATATCAAATAAGTTGTATGGCAAAGCATGTATTGCCTCAAGCGATGAGCCGCCCAGGCTAAGGCACAACAAGTACGTTCTAACATTGTATATCTTGTTTCAACATCTGTAAATTTTTTACTTAGATAATAAATGGCATGCTCCTTTTTTCCTGTTTCATCATGTTGCCCCAGTACGCATCCCATGGCCCCGTCGAGGACTGTAAGATACATAATCAAGGGTCGGCCCAGAACTGGTGGGGCTAGAATTGGAGGATTTTGCAAATACTGTCGGATTTTTTCAAATGCATTTTGACATTCTTGGTTCCACACAACTGTTTGATTTTTCCGTAAAAGTTTAAATATCGGTTCACAAGTAGCAGTTAGTTGTGATATAAATCTTGAAATATAATTTAGTCTCCCAAGAAAACCGCGAACTTCTTTTTCTGTACTCGGGGGAGGCATTTCTGCAATGGCTCGAATCTTATCGGGATCAACCTCTATTCCTCTCTGACTAACTACAAATCCCAATACTTTGCCTGATCTCACCCCAAAAGTGCATTTGGAGGGGTTGAGCTTTAGCTTAAACTTTCTAAGTCTTTTGAAGAGTTTCTTTAGATCAATAATATGTTCTTCTTCTGTTTGTGACTTAGCGATCATGTCGTCTACATAAACTTCGACCTCTTTATGTATCATGTCATGGAATAGGGTTACCATAGCTCTTTGGTAGGTCGCTCCAGCGTTCTTCAGACCAAAAGGCATTACTTTGTAACAAAATGTTCCCCAAGGAGTGATGAAAGTCGTTTTTTCCATATCTTCAGCTGCCATCTTAATTTGATTATACCCAGAGAAACCATCCATAAAAGAGAAGAGTGAATGGCGAGCCGTATTATCAACCAAAATATCGATGTGAGGTAACGGGAAATCATCTTTAGGACTAGCTTTATTAAGGTCCCTATAATCGACACACATTCGTACTTTGCCATCCTTTTTTGGCACTGGTACAATATTGGCTATCCATTGGGGATAATTTGTCTATCACATTTCAGAGGAATCCTACGCAGTAAATTTAATTGTTCTTAATTCTTCCATGATTTATTCTAATGACATATCAGCGCTTCATGCCTTCGACTGTTCACGCAGAGACACGCACACCGTTCTTTTAAGGGCAATTTGTGCTCCACTATGCTAGTATCCAAAATCAAGGACAATATCCAATGATATGACAGTGTTGCATGACAACATTATTATGTTACTTCATGTAAGAGTATGGGATTATGTATTGTGATATACTGTTCTTTTTAAAGATCGTGCTGCTAACTTAATTTAATTTTCTTCCTTCTTCGTAGTCCACAAGATTACGTATTTCTATCAGTTCGCTCAAAGAGGCATGTGATACCTCACTGGGTTTCCACGTCTACCGCTCTTAACAAATCTAGAGGTGGGTTCATAATCTTCTTTCATTATCTTTTTTCTGTTATGAACTAACAAGATGGTTTAAGATTATGCATACAGAGATCTTAGTACAGTCGTCTGTGAATGAACTATTCCCAAATCTGCAGGATTCAAGGCTAGATAAGGAGAAAGAAGGAGAGAGAGAAAAAAAATTAAAAAATTAAAAAAGAAATAAAAAAAAAATGGCGAATGAATATAACAAATGAAGTGATAAGAAAGAACAATAAGAAAACAAATGCAGAATGCAATTTTTGAAATTCAAAGATTGGAAAAACAACATTGTATCCATCTCTAAAATTAATGAAACATCTTAGGTCTTAGAACCAGTAATAATGCTTTTGAATTACATTGGAATTGCATTAAATTCATAGGTGACTTTGACTACTTTCCAATTCCTGATTTCTGCCCCTACACTCACACGGGCGAGATCCAATTAGTCATCTCCCATCAAACATGGTCATCTTCAGGTGCCGCAATATGGATTTCATTGTTGGTCTTGCACTTTGGAAACTCGTCGGATGCACAGATGGGATCCTTTCGATTCTTGGCTCTCGATTTTCAATTCGAGCTAGTCTTTTTTCTTTTTCTCTTTGACCAATCTCCGTTTGTCATCCTGGTGGGTTTGTAACCTAAACCCCACTTTATCTCTATTTTTAGGAAGTTCCACGGTTCTGTGTGCCCTTTCTTCATCCTTCCCACCCGTTGCCAAGGATGGTGTCCTCTGCTCAACTATGAACTTAGCCACCATAATAGCAGTGTTTACATATGTGGTTTATAGGTGTCGTCTCAACATTAGCGGTGTCCAGATTCTGTTGTTTGGAATGCAGTTCTAGAGCGTCTCTGTTGTCTCAATATAAGTGTGGTGGACATATTTACTCACCAACAAGTCTCCTCTCCCGACACGATTACCAATTGGTCATTTACCATATACTTCAGCTTTTGGTGTAGGTTGACGACACTACGCCGCAGAATGGATCCATGGGCCTACCCAATAAGCAACTATAAGCGGATACAATATCCATCACGTGAAAACGATGATTTCAAATGTGACCGGCCTTTTGAACTGGGAGATCGATTTCCCATTACTTCTCTGCGACTCCCGTCGAAAGCTCTGACAACCATGGATTGGTCTCATATATGTACCATCACAAGGTAGTTTTGCTAATGTTGATTTTGATATGACATTCAGCGAGGAGCCATTGTCAATGAGGACTCTTGACATTATATGGTCGAGGCACATTACTGATATGTGTAGTGCTTTATTATGCCCTCTCCCTTCGGTCGGCAGCTCATCTTCTGTGAAAGTTAGGTGATTGTTAGCTGTGATGTTATTTATGATGCCTCCAAATTTGTCAACGGTGATGTCGTGAGTGACATGAGCCTCATTTAGTATTTTAATCAATAGCTTCCGGTGGGACTCAGAATTCATCAATAGGGATAACAATGAAATCCTTGTAGGAGTATGGTTGAGTTGGTCAAATATTTTGTATTCACTCTGTTTGATGATTTTGAGAAATTCCTGAGCTTCTTCATTAGAAACCTCATTTTCTACTTTCTCCTTTTCAACTTTCTTTTCCTCTTTATCTGTGTATGCCTTCTCAAACACCACTCTCATTTCTCTTTGTGATTTTCCCGAGGAGTATATCCGACCGTTTCTAGTCATTCCTCCTATTCCTGAACGTTCGTGACAGCGGTAGTTTTAGAGCTAGAAACATCTTTGTTCTCTGTTTAGCTTAGATGTACCCTACATTATCCAAGGTACGGCTTTGTTGTCTTTATATGACAAAGGCTTGGTATCTGAAGTATTAAAGTCTTCAAATCATCGGGAATTCATACTTTTCTCCTTAGTGAAATGAATGACCAATGGTTTTTGGGATGGTTATGCAAATTTTTTCTTCTGATTGGGTTCCCAATCTACTGTCATCCTTTTCCAACGACCTATTTTGAATGGTGCCTATGTTTATCAATTTTTGAGTTCTTTTTTGAACTCATTGCATTCTATGAATATCTTCATTTGAGTGGAAAATTGCATCTTGGCTTTCACATCTGCATTTTCCTAGGATTAACCCAATTTACATACTCAGAGATAAATCAGTCCATCGGGGCCTTATTTTCTCGACCTCCTTTATTAATTGGTGATTGTCTTCGTTGCATCACTATTGACCCACCATGGACTGGTAGAGGATGTATTCTTTACGCTAGGCTTGTTTTCTTTAAAATTCAACCCATCCACTTAAGCAAATCGCGCACCTTAAATTTTAAGCTAAGCATTTTCAGTAGAGTGTCCTACAGGCCCCAGAGTGGTAATCAACACACGGCACCCATTTTTTTTTCGAGGTCATATCCTTTTGGGTAGGGTGGGTTCTATAGTTTTCCCGGGACATAGTGCAACCATAGAATTGCTACCAGATGCGGTAATAACTTTGCATAAGTTATAGGGATGGGTCGAATATGTACGAACTTCTCCCACGATAGTTTTTCCTTGTCTTTCATAGGAATCTTGATCCCTTGTAAGTGTTGACTTAGAGTACCTGAGATTTGTGAAGTTGAAGCAGCGTAAGCGCGCACAAAAGAAGGATTAGGTGGGTTTGACACCACATAAATGCTTTCCTCCTCCTTTTTTCTTATTCGCACCTGCGGCAACTTGTTTTGTGTTATTTAATCCGGGTATAGCCGGAAGCAATTCTGTTCCGCTTTTCCATCGCCATTTCTACTCTTTCACCTATGATGACGAGATCTGAAAAAATTTGATAAACACTTCTATCAAGTTTGTCATAAACGGAGAGTTGAAGAGTGTTTATGAAACATGGTCACCCATTCTTTTCAGATAGGGGGTTCAACCTGGGAAGCTAGTTCTCTCCATCGTTGGGCATAATTCCTTGAATGTTTCATTGCCTCGTTTGTCATATTTTGCAGCTGGATTCTATTCAGGAGCCATGTCGAGATTATATTGTAGTGTTTCAAAAAGGCATCCACCAGATCTTTCCAAGAGCTGATATGAGGCTCGCTCAAGTGCATATACCAACTCAGGGAAGCTCCTGTCAAACTGTCTGAAGAAGTGGATAGCAGTTTTCTGTCATGGGCGCAAAAACCATTTTCGACACATACATAATAAGATGGTTCTTGGGCATGTAGTTCCCTTGTAATTTTGTCGAATCAGGCATTTGAATTCGGAGGTATTATAACATTTAGAAACAAGGCATTAGGTCTGAATGCATCCAAATCCATAATTGTTTCCCCCTTCCGACAACTCTCAGTGTTTTCCAAAGCTTGCCATTTTTCTTGGGATGATTGCTCTCGAGCGGTCGAGATTCATGGTGTATGTTAACATCACCGGCTTAGCTTCAGTAGATTGTTCTTGCGATGAAGAGCCAGGAAACAGCCGAAGTAAGGGGTGGAAGGTTGCACTTGAGGGAACTCGCAGTACATGTTGTGGATTGTAGCCACGAGCCAGTGTATTGTTGTTGGGGAGATGAGTTGTCTATGGTGGGGTATAACCTGGAGGAAGACCTAAGGTGGAAATTGTTGTGCCTTCCTTCTTGATTATATGGTGTCAAAGGTGTGGACGGACTCCCGTTGGTGAACAGAGTGTTTTGGGCACCCCTCATCTACCAAAGGACACTCCATCATCTCGCCATTCCGAGTGCTTGTAAAATCTCCAAAGATCTTGGTCAGTGTTGCGCCACATGATAGATCTGACGCTATGTGCCTGCATCCTATCTCTACCCTAGCTACTGTTTGTCTCTGCGTGCTCATCATGATTATTTTGACTGGATCTCTTCTTGTGACCGAGTAACGTGTCGTAGTACACCAAAATTTTTTTGTTTGTTGGTTATTTTTTCTGTTGAAAGAATATGCATGATTGAGATATGGCATATGTGATGTATGAAAATGTAATTATCTGGCCGAGCATGTCAAAGTGTACGACATGACATATGATATTGCTTGCCTTTGAGTGAACTATTAAACACATAACACGATTAGGCTGCCATGTTGATCACACAAGTTACGCTGCGTGACACAATTCAGAATTTATTAGAGACGCCGCTGAAAGTAAGATAACAAGTCAATTAACCACAAAAACGCGAAAGTAGACAAGATAACAACTGAAAACGAAAGGTTCTGAACATTTAATGAGCCATCAATTTTTTTCATTTGCTCGATTAAACTTTTACAATGTTCAATAAAAAAATAGAAGATCTCTTGAGGGAGTTAGGAGAGGATTAGCCATCTCGTCAGCAGCTCTTAATAATGGTGGAATTTCTCCGATAGCAGAGTTGGTCAAATAAACTAGTTTGGAGAAACGATCCATCCAAAACATTCCTTCTTGAACAAGTCTCTCAGATAGTGTCTATTTTGTGTAATACATCTCGTCTTCTTTCTTGCAAGTTCAACTCGGTATGCGCTTCAATGATCTCTTCTTTGGCATTGCCTTTTCTACCATGACTCTTGTTTTCACATTCCGGCTCTTACCCTCTCTATTTGTTGCTTCAGATTTGCTCTTGCCGGACGGATGATTCCATTGCTTTTCCCCAGATTTCTTTAGCAACTTCTTTAAGCATAAGACTTTCAAATACTGCATCATCCCTTCTTGACGTCGAGTCTTAACTCTTCGATTCGCACCCCGCAAACAGATTCGAGTTCTCTCCTTGCTTCTTCTTCCTCTCTTGCTCTTTTTTGTACTTTCACAAGGATAAAGGATTGTTGGGTATTCTTATACTCCATATAATCTATAAGCCTGGTGAGCCATCTCCAATTCTTTTTGTAATTTTTCAATTTCTTGTCCTTTGAGAGCTAAGTCGGCCTCTAAATCTTTAGTGCTAAAAAAAGATTCTGTTGTTACTACCTCGGGAGTAATGATGGTGCTGTGAAAAGGCAACTTGACCTCTAATGCCCTCCTTTTCACCCAATTATGATATTCCTCTCCTATACCACAACTTCTAGGCCCTAATTCTTGTCCTCTTCTAACAACATCTTCCCAAGACTTACGTATTCTTCTCAACAAGCTAGCATCATAACCATCTCGTCCATGAATAACAAAAGATTTTGTAACATCCATTATTGGGGGTTTTGTCATAGGATAACCCAATTGTCTCAATGCAACATAGGGACTATAATTTATACACCCTTTGGTTCCCATGAGGGGAACATCTACGAAAACACCGCATCTACAAATCACTTCATTTATATCTTGACTCCGGGAGTACCATTGAATCGTTCTTTCGTTGAGATTTGCTAGAACGTTGGCCCATTCCTTTTTGCTCTTAGTTTTTAATTGATGCATGTCTTGAAAAATATGTTTGACAAACCAAAAATAGAGTATTGGCAAGCAACAATGGATTAGGCCCCCCTCTTTCTCATGACGGAAGTCGAGCGTGCAATAAACGTCAGCCAAAACTGCCGGTACTGGATTCTCCCCTCTATGCTTGTAAGCCAAAAAGACGTCTATCGCCATGAAATCCACAAAATCCTTAATAGTTGGAAATAAAACAATTCCATATATAATTAAGGCCAGCACATCCATTAAGGTGTCCCATTTTCCATCTCTTGCTAAGTTTACTGCTATCTCCTCAAGATATTTTATTGGAAATCCAATCAAATTATCTTTGTTGGTTCTATTGTCTTCTATTTCCTTTATAGGGATATCAAACGTTTCAGCAATTGTTTTCAGTGAGGGATAGTGTTCCATGTATTGGTAAGGTTTACTCCCCTTCATCGGATATCCCATTATTCGTTCGAACTCCTCCAACGTTGGGGCCAACTGAAAGTCCTTAAAAGTGAAACACCTAAAAGGAGGATCATAGAATTGGGCCAACGCTGTAAGGGCATCGACTTGTACGTTAACTTCAAGTAAATCAAGAATCTTATCGAATTTCCCCATAAAGATTACACGTTGTACTTTCTTCAACTTCCGAGCAAGATTCTTAATGTTGTTCACATCAGGTTTAAGAACTCTCAATGGCAAGGTCTTTCTTAATGGAGTGATATTTGAGCCACCATTTGATCCCATATTTCCTGCGGTCAAAGTTATTCACAACAAGCCTTAATTTTTATGGTTTTGAAAATGATGAGATGATGATTTTTCAAAAGTAACCATGATAAAGACTATGATACAAACAAACAAAAAAAAATGATGATGAGGAAGAGAGAAAAAAAGAACTTGGGTATACTAGCGGGTAGTGAACATGACATAGAGTAAGATTTTCGTATGTACGTGCGATTTATACCATTTTTCCATGTGAACCTCTTACTAAGGTAGCTCTTATAGTTCTAAATTGGTTCCTAGAGCACACAACTCAGTTCTCAAAATATAAAAACCAATTATAGGTAAACTATTAAAATGGAATTTTATAAAAAGGGTCAATCTAGGTGAGACTTTCATGACAACCCAACAAGATATACATCCAGAAGATATCCATTACACGTCTCGATGAATTATGGCGTGTTGGTTCTCTCATCTTGCCTCTCCAACTCTGGGTGTTGTTCTTTCATCTTGCTCTCATACTCCCAAGTCGCTCTCCAATAATTGGGTTCCAGATCCCTTGACCAACGAAACATCTTGTCCTCAACGTATTCCTGTCATCAATTTCTCACGGGTGGGTACTTCGAACGACAGGTTATCTTTAGCTGGGATTGGTCGTGCGATCACGTGAATGGATCTGCGAAAGATATTTTCTCTCAATGGGACACATGAAACTCGTTAATGAATGTTTGGACAGTATTCGGAGGGCAATGGCAATCGAATAAGCACAGGCCCAATTCGTTGCAGAAGACTGACATGCTCCAATTGAATTTCGGAGTCAAGTCAACTCTTTGATTTCAACGCCCTACACGCCACACTGTTCGAATTCTAAAGTCCGCGAGCTGATCGACGTAACCCTTCTGACATCCTTGTGAAGTCTTCATTTTCTCCTGCATTTTCCTTACCTTAGCTGTAGTCTGTTGCACATTCTGGTCCGACGATATATTTTCACCGTCCTTTATCCAACACAAGGGCGTTTGACAACTTGCGCCCCTATAAAGTCTCATCTGGAGCCACTCCAATACTTGCGTGGAAACTATTGTTGTAGGTGAACTCAATCATTAGCTTCGTTCCCCAATGCTTCGTGCAATGCTTCCCAAAATGTGATGTAAACTTCGGTCACGGTCTGATACCCAATACTCGATGGTACTCCGTGTATCTCTAAAGATTGCCACACCCCAGCAGGTCGCTGAATGTTCACCCTTGTACGGAACATCTACCTAGTACCAAACCTAAAAACTTAAGTTATTGATGCGACATATTTTGAGTACAATGGTGTCATCATTACCCAGTGATAGTGGCTTTCCATCCATATCAAGAATGATCTGGGTTATTGTAGAGGTAACAATTAAAAATTAATCGAGAAGTCCCTATCTGAATGGTTTTTTTTTTTTTTTTGACAAATAAACATGCATAATTTACTGTCAAAGTCAGAGTAAAGAGACGCGGACAACTTTCACGATATACATAATCCCATGAAAGCAATGAAGGAAAGGGTTGCGCCCCGAATCAGAAAGTGTAGTTAGGAGTGTACCTGTAATCGCCACAGATCATATTGAATCAGATCGCCTAGATTAAATTTCCAACTTCAACAGTGCCGACGCAATACACCCTGTCCTCTACAGTAGGAGAGTAATCCTAGCTACATCCACCATTGTTCCACCTTCGGAGCCTCGCTAACTCCTTGCAAAGTGCCCTGTTTTGTATGGCAATTGGTACGCAAGTAGTACTGTCAAAGGTACAAGCATAAGCATAATGTCCTTCTTCTCCACATCGGAAACATCGTATACCTTGTCCCACTTGCCTCTCAAGGTCTTGGTTCCCTGGGTTATCCCGTCCCCCATTGTTATCATGTGGTCGATTATAAGATTTAGCAACCTGTTTTCCCTTGTTCTGATACTTCGCCCGACTAGGTCCTCCTGAGTTAAAATTCCCTCCTCGGCTAGCTCTCTTATTCTTCATATCCTCAACTTCTCTACATTTTTCCACAAGAACCTGGAAACGTTGAATTCCCAAGGGTAAGACAAACTCTTGAATCTCATACTTTAGTCCGTCTTGGAAACGATGACACAAGAATGGCTCGTCAACCTCTTCACGGAAAAAATCTGAAATGCCTTGATAGTGATTCAAACTTAGCAGCATATTCGCCCACGGTCATGTTCCCCTGATGTAGTTTCAGGAAATCATCACCCAGTCTAGTCCTGGTACTCATCGGGAAGTATTTGTCGAAA
>PGWS01022633.1:0-18921 GCA_002896235.1 Cicer reticulatum | reverse complement strand
AATAGTAACCTTGATTATCTCAACTAATCAATTACAAATTTCTTGCCTATTCAATGGACTACAAAAAGCCTTAACCGATTGTTTCACCCCTTACTTCTTGTTATTCCCTGACTTTTTCTTGCTTCCTTAAAATCATTCTTGTAATCTTCTTATAATCTTATTTCTCTCCCTTGATAATTTCATTTCTATATTTTAATCATAACTTCCTATAATTCACAAAGCCTTCATTAAACCAAAGGAAACATCCCTAGTATGCTTTGACCTTTCCAAAATCATCTTACTCTATGTCGTTCTACTATTGGTGTGACCACTGAACCATTCTTTCTAGGACTCCTTGGCTCCAAACTACCATTGGATTGCGAATGATTTGGTGCCGATAGGAATCCTAGAGAATTATGAACTGATATGCATCTTATCCCTAATTATGTAAGATGGCTTTCTAGGGTGAGTTCGGCTAAAGAGAAGAACTATAAAATATAGGGCATTTACCACATGATCAAGCTTTCAAAGATAGATGTGACCTTTGACATGGAGCACCTTTTTGGTCTCCTTGGCTACTAGTCAGTAGATGCTAAATATTTTTTTTTCTTTGGTGTATGATGACCATTACCTTCCTTGATGTGGCTTCCTTTCATGCCATGCCCATCTTAGGGTTTTAAGCACTGGTGACAACTTGGCTCAAACTGTTGTGTCCATCAACCTTCTACATCCTTCCTCCAAACCATCCACCAGAGACAAGGCTCCTTCAACTTGCAAAAAGGGTGATTATTTTATTTACACTACTCACCGTTTAATTTGCCAATTCTTTAGCCATTTTTTCCCTTAATTTCCTTTTCGTACTTCTTTTCATATGGAAGAATGAGACAATAATTGACTTGGAAGAGGAAGATGAAGAAAACCAGCCCCCAAGAAAATTAAGGAATAGAGAAAGTAGTATTCATATCAACTAACCATTAGATTCCTTGAATTTCAAATTTAGTCGAAGCAGCATTGGCATCAGTCGACATAAGGAAAATATCAAAGATAATTTATCGTCCTTAAAATGTTATTTAACTTCTATTTTAGATTTTCTTTCTACCTTTCTCTTACTTTTCTTTCTCTTGTTTTAGAAAGTGAAGACTTATCACTCTAACCCAACAGAAGAAATGGCACGCACTCAATGAAATCATTAGTGTAACAAACTATTCTAAAAAAGCACATTTGTTATCATCAAAAGTACTAGATTGGGTATTACAAGGAATAAAAGGTACTTGTTGTATAAGACTCGACTACACTTGAAAATATCATGTTCTGAAGATCAATTGACTTTACAATGTCTGATTGGCACTATTTCCCCTGTACCCCTTGTATTGCAGAGGTGCATGATTGTCACCAGAATTGGCTCGTTTGGCCTCCAACTATTTGACTTGTTGATCCTCATTATGGATCATGCCAACAAGTTGGAGTGAGATGATATACGTGTTGTTATCTTTCCACATGTCAACTTGTTGTCTATTGAAAGATGTGATCAAAACCATTTGTTGCTCAAGCGGATTAACTGCTTCGTCCCTATAAACATTAATAACCACTACAAGAAGTTTTCATTATTATGACACTTAGCCTGCGACAGTTATAAAATAACCATCCTCACTACAACAATGCGACAGGTCTTGGGGCGATTTTTTTCAACTGTCGCCTCCCTTTAAAGAAAACTCAAATCACTATCGTGTTTCATTTTCCGTTTTTGATGTCTTCATTTCTCAGTCTCGTGTTGTCTCCGTTTCTCAATTTCTCCAAAGCCTAAAACTTCTGAAAAGCCCCAAATCTCACCAACCTTTCTCAACGCTGAAGGAAACGAAATCCAACTTTGAAGAAAAACGAAATCACCTTTTTCAAAGAAGGTGATTTATCCTCTTGCAAAAAAATTAGCTATTGCAAAGGTAATCTCTCAATCTATCAATTTCTCAAATTGCTATAAAAGAAAAAGAAAACTAATAACTCTGACGATGGCACCATTTCTCACTTCGATCTTTGACGAAAACTAATAACTCTTTCTTTGTGTTATAATGGCTTGGATTGTTATAATCATGTGTGCACTTGTTATTAACTTAGAAGTTATGAATGAACTTTTCAGGGGATGATTAAATGCATCATAGGGTTTCTATACATTTGGGGGAAGGTCACTCTAGTTTTTGGTATATTAGGTTCATAGCTTTGAATATAGGTTATACTAAATTTTGGTGTTTCATAAAACTTTGATTGTTTTCAGTTAGTTTAGCTTTGTGAGTGTGCTTATGCTAAGCATAACTTTAAATACATTTGCGTTAATCTTGGTGTATCTAAAATTTGTGGCTGAACTATATGATTTCGTAGAGCTGCAAGGCATGTTTTTGGAAAAAAAATTGTAAATTGATAAGAAAGACATTCACAATCTGATTAAATGGTACAAAGTAAAACTTAATATGGTAAAACATAACTGTACAAGATGGAGCATATGTATTATTCATGTTTTTTTCTTTAGTATTAACGTTCTCTTTGTTAAATATTACTCACTATGGTAATTTTCTATGCCATCATTATTTACCATATTCCAATTTCTCTAGTTTAGATTCAATGGTGTCTTATGTTAAATTTCATTTGCTTTTGAGATGATAAATATACATAATTAAAGAAATAGCTCCAAAAATAACAGATGAGGGAAGTTTTCTAGCTTTTGAAGAAGTTTTCTCAAAATCTTGTTTATTGAGTTGGCTCAACAAAATATGCTTACATGATACCTATCACAAGGTTAACATAGTAGGGCCCATACTTTAAGAATCCAATATATCTATAACTAGTGAGGAGTTGCTCACCAAAAACTCCTCTACCTCTACTGTTTGAATATCTTTCAACCTGCCCAAATGGCTGCCATATCAACTCGTCTACCTCTTGGCTTTGTTTTGATACTCGTTTTGATGGAATGTTCAAATGCCTTATTCGTCCAATATCTCTTTGATTTTATCATCACTTCTAGTCAAACGGTGACTATATTATTTATAAATTAAAACATAAAAAAAAATCGTGAAATCAAGAGTAGAACCAAGTGAACATGATTCTAGAACATTATTAGTGCATTAGAACATTATTGTTTTAATTCTATGTTTGTAGACCACATGGATATGTCTACTGCTTATTAAAAAAAACATGGATATATCTATTTGTTGCTTAATATATGTGTGGACCTACTAGCTTCATGAGAAGAAAAAATATCTACATGCTGCAATTCAGACTAAAGTTATATTATTGTTTGGTAGAACATAAGTTGGGTCAAATTACATCACCTGATGTGTTTGGTTCATTTGGTCAAGCATTTTTTACTGATCTATTGTTTTTCGTAAAGTCATGTTATTGATTTGGACCTTTGATGCTATTATTTGTTTTCTGACCCTCTCTCCCACCCAATGAAATGTTATAAATCATGATACTCATTATAAATTACCACTTGCTACCACCACCTAGAATATTTATTCTTCTTACTATATATATTCTTCATGTCCATGTGTTTAGTTTTCTAGATCTGGAAGCTCTTGTTCCTTTGTTTATGACTTACTAATCAAATCTTTTTTTACTAATCATGAACAAGTAGCTAACATTGAACCTGAAGCCTCTTCCTTGCATTACAGTGAATACCAATTAACAAAAAATTAAATTTTCAAGTCTAGGGCGTGGACAATATAGGGGTACCACCATATATGTCACTTATGCTTACTATTATGATTTATCAAATATTGTCACATTTATTTTCATATTTGATGTGATAAGCACATACTTGTATTCAAAATCTTTGTGGACTTGTTAGTTGACAACGATCATAAGGCCCTATTGTTCTGTCTTAGATGGACATGAAGAATCTTGCTAACATTATATTGTTCCTTAACCTATTTTGAAACCATTTCCTAACAGATTCTTCATTTGATTGGTATTTGAGAAAATTTGAAACCGTGAAAGAAATTAAGAAAAATGGTTCAAAGCATGAGTATGAGGTTAACTAAGCACTTCTAACTTTTTATGTATGAGTATGAGGTTTCTATGATCTTGTTCAGCTGGAGTTGTTCCCATTACAGCTAGGAAATAATGGCTTCCTTTTTTTTTGTTTGCATGATTTAGGTTTATTCAGAGTTGTTATTCTTTAAGGACATTTGTTGGAACGAAGTTGGTTTTACATTTAGAGTTTTGATGTTAACAATATTATTTTATGAGAACAATATATTTGACTTCAAATAGTATGAAAAGAGATTCATGTTTTTGAAGAAAATCTAAAATACGATTTAATTCAAAATTATAATTGATGAAAATCGAAAATAAGACTAGATTCAAATTTATAATTGAATAAAATCTTTAACCAAGTTGAAAAGAAAGTATGTTCAATATTTGAAGAAGATTTAATTAAGATTTGAAGAAGATTTGATCAAGATTTGAAGAAGATTTGATCAAAATTTGAAAAAGATTTATAGAAGATTTAATCAAGATTTATCTATAACAAAATACTAATAGAATCAATTTGAAAAATTTACAAACGCAATCTGAACAAAAATACAACATAATCAATATGAAGAGTTTACAAACTCAATCTAAACAAAATAAAAATAGAATCAATTTTAAGAATTTACAAACTCAATCTAAACAAGATACAACTCATAGTTAAACACTCAAGACGGAATGAGAAAAGCATCGAAAAACTTAAAAGAGTAGTCTTAGAGTTCAAAGAGAGAAGCACTTGTTCAAGTTAGAAATATTTTTTGAGTGTTATTTTCTTAGAGTGTGAGAGTTATTATTATCATTATCAGCTTTATTAGAAGCAACTACTCAAGTTCTACTCTTTTGTATCGAACCCGATAGTAGTTTAGTTCCTTCTTCAATTTGGGGTTGTTAGGATTTTATGAGAAAACTTGGCTTGTACGGTCAAGATGGTTAGTTCCTCAAAAGTTATGGGGTTGTCCCGACTGTTTAGAAAGATATGACTTGGAGGGTCAAGGTGCTTTGTAATTCAAGTTATTTGAATTAGTGGATTAAGCATTCTGAATGAGGGGACTGGATATAGCCAAGTTAATGGTGAACCAGGAATAAAGTATGCTTTCATTGTTTGTTGTCGCTGAATTCATTGCTTCTACTCCAAGTAATCACAAAAGTAACCAGCCTTCATCAAATTAGTAAAAGGTTTATCAACTTTGTCAAACAGAAAATTCACCCCTTCTCGTGTTTGCACCTTCACATTTGTTTGTGAACTGCTTTATGACTATTTTGCATGTTTTTGTTTCCTTTATGCATAGTGAATCTATTATGTTTTAAGGTTAATCTATTTTATGTTTGAAGTTGAATTAGAAATGACGACAATCAATATGCCATTGTAAACGTCGTGGTTTCAAAAAACGCAGAGTATAAGTGTAATGTACGATCACTTAGTGAAAACCATTTCCAAAGGGATAATCCCTTTGGGTACATCATGGGGAGTCCATAGGAAGAAACTAATACTAATCGTCACCTGTAGTGTTGTCAAATATAGTTCAAGACACAATTGTCTTTGATGATCATATGCAGAACATGATCACGAATGATTTTGGAGTCGAAGATCATGCAAACGAAGTACCTATTGAATCAATGGCAAGATTGATCGAAATTGAAGATATGGTGCCAAATGTAAGTCAACAAAGGATGAAGAGGCCAAAGAGTGCTATGAATTGAAGTAGAGAAAGTGAGAACAACCTTTGTATTAAGGGTGTGTTAAATATCAAGACTAACTTTTTTGGTAAAGTTGTATCACATCAAATGTTTATGTTGGAATGACTTAAAAGCCATGACAATGGTTTTAGAGTTATTAAAGTGCATTTGAATTTCAAATATAACCAAAATTCATTCTATGGAAGCCAAGAAAACAATCACCATGCATGGTTTAAATTATGAAAAGATCCATGTTTTATTATGTTTGTTCAAAAGCAAAAGAAAGTAATTGGAGTGTCTGGTGATGAAAGTTCCTGCAAATTCTCTCGTTATTTTCCATTAAAAACCACGATTACAAATATTATTTGTGTCCTCAAAATCGACCAAGGATATGAGATGGCATCCAATCGATAGTAAGAATGAGGAATCATTGAGACATCCTAGATATCTGAAGCTTGAAAACATTTTGACTTGACACACACTTGGTTTACATCAGACCGCACGAAATATGTGTCAATGCATTGTCTAGTGATGGTTTTATCCTTTTGGTATGATGAGTACAAATTATAGTATTTGGTCAATTATTCTCATTCCATACAACACTCCTCCATGGGTTGTGCATAGAAACAGACATCTTAATAATGTAAATGATAATTCCAGTAAAAAATGTAAGGAAATGATATTGAGTCTACTTACAACCTCAGTCATAAGAATTAAAAGAGTTATGGGCAACAGTGTTAGTACATACAATTCTTTAAACAAAGAAATGTTCACGATTACATGCAACTTTGATGTGAAAATTAGTGGTTTTCCAGGGTTTGGGTACACTTTCTAGGTGAAACACTTACACCAGACTTGCTTGTCCATCGTGTAACATTGACTCTATTCCTCATCGTCTTCCTCATAGCATAAAATGGATGTTTGTATGGGTCATCGTTGTTTTCTTGATCGGAGACATAGATTTAGATTGAACAAGGTCCGCTTTGATGGTCAACAAAGATATGTTGTGTTCGCCTAAAATGTTATATGAGCTCCAAATTCCTTGAACAGGTTCAAAACATTGAAATCACATTTGGTAGAAAGCTAGAGAAAAGAATGGTTGGGAAAAAAAGAACATGTGGTGGATGACCTACACAAAGTATCAATCAACAATGGAAAAAGAAAAACATATTCTTTTGAACTTCCAATTGGAAGGATAATCTTTGCACCATAATCTTGACATGATGCATATTAAGGAAAAATATGTGCGATAACTATCATTTTTACTTTGCTAAATGATAACACAAAAAAGAAGATCATTTCGTAGAAAGCTAGAGAAAGATGGTTGGTAAAGAACATTGGCGGACGACCTACACAGGTGCCAATAAACATGGAAAAAGAAACAATATTCTTTGACTCCATATTGAAAGGATAATCTTTTTGTGTGCATAATCTTGACACGATGCATATTAGAAAAATATGTGCGATAATATCATATTTACTTTTCTAAATGATAACACAAAAGTTAAGATCATTTTTGTAGAAAGCAGAGAAAGAATGGTTGGGAAAGAGGAACATGTGGCGGAACGACCTACACAGGTGTCAATCAACAATGGAAAAAGGAAACACATATTCTTGACTTCCATATTGGAAGGGAATATCTTTTGCGCCAACAATCCTTGACATGATGCATATTAAGAGAAATATGTGCGATAATATCATATTTACTTTGCTAATGATAACACAAAAAGTAAATATATTTTTAATGCAAGAGAAAGACCATAAGCTATGAGCCATAAGATCTGAACCTTGTCCCAATGAAAAGGAAAAATTTCTCTAGCCGTCTTTACTCTGACTACTAAAGGTAATAGAGATTTTTAACAACTTTAAAGAATATCATTTGTGTCCTGATGGTTATTCGAACAACATTCTAGGGGCATTGACATGGAAAATCTTAAGTTGAATGGAATGTTGAAGAGTCATGATTGTCACATATTGATGGAACAATTTCTAAAGTTAGCCATTCAAAACAACATTACCAGATGATGTTTGAACTATATCGATTGAGTTTTAGTCATTCTTTTAGACAATTATATAAGTAAAGTATTGAATGTTGCTGATTTGGAAAAATTGCAAAACCTAGATTGTCCTCTCTTTATGCCACATGTAAATTATATTTCCTCCTCATTCTTCATTGTTATGGTTCACTTGGTTGTTCACGCTTGTTGAAGTTAAACTTGGAGTTCATGTTCATTATTGATGGATGTATCATGTTGAAAGGTAAACTTGTACAATCTGGCGTGTAACCGAATTAATTTCCTAGAGTTGGAAAATATGTTGGGTGGATCTTCATATTATACCCTTACATCAATTGAAACGTTGCAGGCTCATAAACACGTTTAACAAACTGCATCATAGTTGACTAACTATCTAAGGTAAGTAGTTTTATTCTATTTGTATTATTTACCACAAAGTTTTCTTTTTATACATCTAATTTGAAATAACCAAATAAGCAATATAGAAGTATTATTTTGAAGCCAAGTGAAGAGTGGTGCAAGGAGTGCTTCTGAGGTAGACAGAAGGTTCATAGAGAGTTTCCTACTAGTTCCGCAATTGTGTTAGTGTTCATGACAAATTGGTGATTGAATTCCTTGATTTTTAATAAGAATGTGACTAATCGTATATTTTATGGTGTTTAGATTTGCAACAATCTAGACAACTTTAGTGGATTCAGATAAAAATGTTCTTGTTAGTCTTGCTCAAAATCAATGGATATAATGTACTTGATAAAGTTAGAAGGTGTCAACTGCATATAATGGTCAATGGATTCAAATCTCGAACATTGGCAGCAAGACAATTTATTAAAAAAATCAAAATACTAGAGTTTTTGGCATGTTCGGAACACGAAGTTACTCAAGAGTGATGCCCAGATGAGATACGTAAGCAAGTTGGGTTTTACCGCTCTATAAATTATTGCAAGACTAATACATACTGGAGAGCATGAAGATGTTAACCATACATTAAAGCGTCAAAAGCACAAATGGTTTATTATGTTTGATGATGAACGAACAAGAAATGGAGCGTACCTATTCATGTAAAGCCAAGAGAATTGTATGACATGGATGGAGATGATGAAATTATGACATCCATGAACCGTAACCCATCTCAAAATTTGGAACAATTTTTTTCTTAATGAAAACACACAGTTAGCAATTGGCAAGAATGGCTACATATGATGATCCTGAAACGTCAACTTTTAATGATGATTTTGATGACAATAATCATGATATGAATTTATGATTGTTAATGAATTCTAGTTTGTTGTTTATAATATGGAACTCTTCGATCTATGTTATCTATTTACTACTTTTTTATTCTTGTGTGTGTTTAATGTGCTCTTTTTTTTTTTTTTTTGTGTTTTGTTTTTGTGTTAGGCATAATTATGATTGAATCTTTGAAATCTTATTTTGTTTAGGCTATTTGCATCAGTCTAACTTGGTTGTCATCATATTTACAGTGTAAATGTGTTTGGAGTCTCAATCTCGTGAACAAAATAGAATCATCATATGAGGATATTCAACGCAAAACAATGGAAGAGAATAAAAAAAGGATGAAGGCTCTCAATCTAAATCATGCTCTCTCAATCCCTTCACAAATCTTCTTCTACCATTTCAAAAACCTCATCGGTAATATATAACCAAAATACTAATAATATAACATGTTTCTTATTCATATTATATGTTCATTTTTATTTATTTACATGGATAATAATGATTGTAGCATTCACAAAGGGTGGCTCGAGGCCTATACTACTGAAGATCTTGAAGTAGCCAAAATGAAGCACATGTGGATACATGGTTTTACAACCACAATCACAAACGACAGCTCTGGCCACCTTCCCAGGTGACAACACCACCAGTTGATGCATCGATAGAACCACTACCTTCTCCGAATGACAACACCATCAACTGCCAGTGCATCCGACAAAATCACGCTCTTTCTCAAGTGACAGCACCAAGAGACAGTGCAAGTGATATACGCAACACCTTTCAAGAGACATCCTCATCAACTCTCAAGATGAGCTTTAGAAATTTCTCGAAAAAGAATTCTACATATTGGGATGTAGAAGTTATTAGTATGTTATCTAATATCTAATTATATGTATATAATTTAATTATTTTTACATGGTTGAGGTATGAATATTCATTGAATTATGTGTTAGATGAGGTGGGACATATTTTCAAGACACACTTAAAGGATGTTAGACGTGCTTGAAGCTCCTCCTAATGTAACAGAATAGTAACTAGTGGGATTTCAGATAGGCAACTGGTAGGATCGGCTGTTGGTTAGTTATGCAGTTTTTTGGGTGAAATTGCAAGGAAGTTAAGGATTTTCATATCATGTACGACAATTGGAAACTAGTTCCATCGACAAGAAAAAAATGAAAATTTTAAGGATAAAATAAAGGTATTAATGATAAACAATTTGAATATTCCTTTAATTATTGTTTTTGATTGTTAAACTAAGTTTTTTTATGATTATGTTTTTTGTCAAAATTGGATGTTGACGATGGAGACAACAAAAAATATATTCTTACAAGCCTTGAAAAAGAAATGGCGAGATGCACGATGTAAGTTGTTTAAGAAATTTTATAAGTGGGATCTTTCTTTTGAGGAAAACCAACAAAATTATTGACATTCTATAAATCAAGACCATTGGACTATTTTTTGTTCAATATAGACGTAAGCCACAAAACAACGGTAACCATTCTTTTGTTGCATTGTGGATTTGTTTCTACTATTATGTCTTTTGATGTCATTTTTTATCACTGCAGGAGAAGGCTGATAATAAATGCTGCAAATAGAGAAAAGCTAACGATTCCTTCATACAATAAGCCCGTAAGACGCCTTGCAAGGGAAGAATGATGAGTTGGAAGGATTCACTCAATCTTCTATTAAATTGAACTTAATTTAAACAAGTACTTATTATATGTGTTTACTTGTAGAAAATCAGAGATGGTCGAAAAGTACAGTAGGCGTGAAATATATCAATTTTGTCATTAAAAAGTCTGAATGGGTCATTTGTCATTGAGATGACCAACGGAAAAATATTGTAAATGTAAGACCGTGTTATGGTGATTGTAAGTATTTCTTATGTAACCACTTTATAAATCAAATATGCAATTGGTTAGTTTTGGTAATCAGTGAGTTGCAAAGCTATAAAATTTCTTAATTGTGGTAATGAGTAAGTTGCAAAGTTGACCTTTCTGTTATAAGAGAGGAATTTAGTTTGCTTCATTGCATGTGTAGGACAAATTGCACAGCTGAAAATTGAGAAGACTCATTCTCCTAATGAAGCATTTGTTAATATGTTTGGAAAAGAACATATTGGATATGTTCGTTGTATGGGACTTGGAATAACGTCTCAAATTACTACATGTACTTTTCACTCTGTAAGATCAATGTCTTCCTTCGAAGCTAATGAGAAGATGGAGAAAATGCAAGCCGGAATTGATAGGCTTAAGAAAAGGGATTCTGAATTTGATATGTTGAAGGAGCAAATTGCTTTCTTGTTGCAAATGCAAAAAATTTGAGAAAAGGTAAAAAAAAATTTCTTAGAAAACTTGTTTAAAAAATCCTGGGATAACTTTTTGTCCTTGGTTAAAAATATTAATTTTGTAATGATTGCTTCTAGCTATATGAGAAATTTAGTTAATTAATATTTGATAATATTTATCAAGATTAATTGAAGTTAATATACACTTTTTTTTTTCTAGGCAACAAATATAAAATCGACAATAGATGGTAGACGTTCATCTGAGTCTACCTACCACCCTGATGATCGTGTAGAACATCATTAGGGACTAATTAGATAATTTATGAAACCTTCTATGTTTGATGGAGTTGTTTTGTATGTTTAGTCACTCACTAAGTTTTGAAATTTAAACTACTTTATTTATTGTTTTAGAGTTAAGTTCAATGTACAATTGGTTTTATTCTTTTGAAAAAATTATATAAATGGGATTTAATTACAATAGTTATATAATTGTGTATTTAAATTATGTGGATTATATTAATGAATATTTATTTATTTTATTAATAAAAATAGAAAAAATTGTTTCTTTTTTTTTTTATTCTTAAATATTGAGGCTTGCAACGGTTCAACTGTATCAAATAATATAGCGACGGTTGATAACTGTCACAATTTTTTAGAAACAAATAAAGTTGAATTTCACATCAGTGTCGCATCACATCAAAATCCATAACAGTAATAAGGGAGATCAAAACCTAAATTTTAAATATATACGACTACAAATTAAGTTTTAGATAAATAGGAGACTAAAATTACATTTACATTCATCATTTACTACAATATTACGAATGAGCCGTAGTAAAATTAAAATTCTAGTATGAGAGAGACATAAAATAATATAATACAATAATAATTTAATGTTGGATTTATATCATATAATATATAATATATAAATAGCTATTAAATGAAATGACTTATCATAAGACATCATACATAAGTAGATGCCCACCAATATTGAATCATGTGAGACTAATCATTTCACAATAAACAAAACATAATGAAAATGTCAAGAAAATGATCAATACATTAACACATGTTATTTGATATTACCTCATGTCTTCAATAATATTGACTAGTGTCCTCAGCAAAAATAACTTATTACTATAATTAAAGAACTAAGGTGGGGGTATGTCGACGCACGGATAGAAAGGTCAAACGCATTGAATATGACATTAGCAAATACTAGCACTTAACTATTTTTTTCAAAGTTACAATAATTAACATTTCAAAATTTCAGTCAGAAAAACAAACAGCGGTTCGAAAACACTTGTGTCACCTCACCCGTTACATTTATTATATTTTAAATAACTTCATACATGCTCGTTATGCAGTGAATTTTATACATTGGAGATAAATTACCACAAGCCAGAGGGCTAAATACGACTCAAAGTAACTTAATATTTTTAATTGTAACAACGAATTCACTAATTTTAAGACCATCAAATGGTTGGCTCTAATGGTAATGTATTTTTTAATTAACAACGAATTGTCATAATTTGCTACATATATAGTTAATACAGTTAAATTTATAGTTTAAAAAAAATATATTGAATTTAATGTCTAATAGGAATATTGATTATCTCTTATAAATGAAAAATTGTTGGAAAAGATAAACAACTATGACGATAGCTGTTTGAAGTTTCAATTATGACTTCACCAATAAAAAGAAATTGAGTTTATTTTTACTGGAAACAATGACGTCTACTAATGAGTCCAATTGGAGAGCATTTTTCAAAAATGATTGGTCCCTTCGTGACAACTATGCAGGAGGATATAAGTCGGTTCTTCAAAGTGACTTATGTGATGATGTCATAATAATTCACCAAAGAAACAAGAGAAACAGATTAAATATCCTTAAATCTTACTTTGTAAGTTATTTTGGTCGTTAACTATCAATTTTGATTTATTTATCTATTAATTATGATGATTTGTCATTAATTTCACATGTCATACTGTCACTGTCTATCATTTTAGTTCCTCCATGTCACAATTTAATCATAGAAATCCGTAAATTTTTTATACGAAAATTTCATTATTTAAACTCTTTTGTATGTATAATTTATTCTTCATTTAAACTTTTTTTTTTTTTTTATATATAATTTTATCTTTTTTTAATCTAAATATTGAATTTTATTGAATGTTAAACTACAGGCAAAACACATTCTAAGGTCTTTTATGTTTCACGAAAAAAGAATAGTTTGATCATTATTTTTTTTATAACATATATGTCATTAATTAAGTTTAGCTTAATTTCGGTTAAACCTTTTAATTTATTTTTCAAGTTTAGGTTTTAAGTTTTATTATGTTTAACATCGTTGATCTCTTTGTTTCACTTTAAACAACGACTAGAGCATTGAAACATCTTATCATTTGAAACTCTATCAAATGTTGCAACACAGAAGCCCTCATACTAATCCTTTCGTAAACAATCACCAAACTTATAAACGGTTTATATTTCTCGATTTTTCTACAACCACTAAACACATATATAGCCTCTAACAACTCAGTAATAAAAGGCTATCTACATAATCAATATATTAACTCATTCCACTTGTAAATAGTATGTATAGTCAACTCACTTAGTATAAATAGTATAGATAGTATAGAGAAAATAATATAACTTAAATGACTAAATTAAAAAAATAAAAACTTAAAGTATAAGTGGGAACCGAACTAAACTTAAATGTCTTAAGTGTTACGGAAAAAAGACCAAATTGTTACTTTGTAAAACATAAAGGACCATCATAAGTATTTTGCTTAAATTATATAAACCAGTTCTGAACTTGTTTACTCTAAACTTAATATAGTAATTTTATGGAAACAAAAAACCACATTGATTACTTAATTCTCTCTCTCTTTGTTTTAATTTTGTTAGGTTTGTTATTGTTTTGAATTCAAAGTTTCAAGAGGTGCAATATCTCTAATCTATGATTTTCTTATGTTAGGTTAATATGTTTGTTATGGTTGATTTCATGGATCAGAAATATAATCTCTCTATATTCTTTTTTTCTAATCATTTTAAATTTTTAGTTTAATACATTTAGTTTGATGAAGTTTTCCTGGCACATAGGACACATGGAACATTGTGCCCCAATCCAATTATACCAAGTATTGAGACAAATCTCAATTAATAATTTTGTTGATAATCAAACAAGTTAATTAAGACTCTAATTATGAATTGTAAGTGTTTTGTTTTGTTGAACATGTGTTTTTGAGTGTATTAATCAAAGATAGGTATTAAGCATTTCAGACAAGATCATATTAGAGAGCAAGTTCATCAAATAAACGAAGGAACATTCTGACAGAAATTTAGAAAAACGGAGACGTTGTTCACAGTTCTAAGGTACCAAGAATTTCATTTCTTAAAGAAAAATTGTTCTTGGTGTAATTCAGTCTATTCTAGAATTTTACCAAAAGTTACAAGGATCAACATCAATAAAAAGAATCATTCAAAGAACCAAAGCAAGAAGCTATGCATCATAATCAAACAAGCCAAAGATCATTCTCTAAGTTTGAGCAAGTAAAAGTACAAAATTGACTAGGCTCAGGGCTCGATGGACAACTACAATTGGCATTTATGAGCAGCCCTGCACACGTGACGGAAAGGCAGGAATGCACTTCAAAGACAACGTCAAGGAAGCTACCTCCAGCACCCGCTCAAAGAACAGATGAAGATCGTTCTGGTGTGCAAGAACATTCCTACTTTAAGACCATCACTTATCCACTTAAGCTGACACAAGACAGTTGGATCTTCTTACAACGTTAGATGAGTTGTCATAAGCATTCTTGAAGCTTATAAAAGGAACCTAGAGATGAAGGATAAGGAGAGCTTCAAGTGCAAAGCAATATATCATTTACACTCGTCATACTCGAAAGTTCTTAAGCTCCTCAATCACGAAGCAAAAGGTTCAGTTCTGTTTTCATCTAGCTATCAGAATCATTCTACTCTAGTCTTTTCCAAGAATCTAAACTCGAAACAAGGGTTGAATACACCAGATCTATCAACTTCTTTAAATCATCACTTGTAACTCAAGACTAATTGTGTAAAATAGTTTGGCAAATTGGTAAAATCAATAAATGATTAAAAGTCATCTGTAGAATCCTCTTAAAGATTAAAAGGTAACCTGTGGAAATCCTTTCTAGATTGAAATGTAATATATGTAACAGAATCAAGATGATTTGGAAATGCTGTGTGAAAATCAAGATGATCTTGTTTTGAACACTTTAGTGAAAAATATCACAATTGTGACGACTGGACGTAACCAATTTTGGGTGAACAGGATATATCTATGTGCGATATTCTCTTCCCTTATCTTTGATTTTTTATAATCAATTAACCATATAATATATAGATAAGTTAAACTATTTGATTTCACTAACCAAGAACGTTATGTTTTATTGTGTTTTTCATACCAAGAATAATCTTAATTAAATACTCTTCATATTTAATAAGAATTTTAAAGGGCAACTACAATTTAAATCTCTCTTCCTTGTAATGACGATTGTTACTGTCACACCTGTATTTTTGAAAAATGTATGATATATTTATATTTTCACAAATGCCCCCATAATGCACAAAGTAATGAACTCATAATCCACTAAGCACCTCTTTTATCTTATCTCTATACATAATTTCTCTCATTTCCTCTCACCACACCCACCATCAACTGTGAGGTGGTAGTAGCATGCGCAAGCCCCACCACCAGCCACCATGACTATGACTCTAAGATCTCCTCCTTCTGATTCTCTAGTTGTGCGTTCTGTCTTTGCAATTTGTCATAAATCGTGCGACTCCTATTGAAGTAGAAATTAAGTTTTATGCAATATTTTTTTCTCCATCGACTTGCAATCCTCCAAAGGTTAAAATCTTTAAATCTATGATCTTAGGTTTTTGTTTTTTATTTATTTTTATTTTTTAGTGTTTTCCAAATTGGGTGTTTTTAAGGGTTGTGATCTTTTTTTTAAATTGGGTACTTTTGAATCCAAATTGTTGTGTTATTAGTTGTTGAAATTGATTTTGATATCCAATTGTACTGTTGACTTATATTCTGCATTTTTTTGAAAATCAAGATCCTAATTCAAACGGTGATTTTCTGATTTTTCTAATGAGGAGACTTTGGTACTAAACAACTTGTGTTGGTAATTCTATAGTTAGCTTAATTTGATTTTCCTGGTACTAATTTATTGTAGGAACACAATGGTACTGAATGATGCTTGCTAGTAACCTAATAGATGTTTGCTTGTAAACAACTCTATTTGATCATTAGCTACACATTGTATTCCATGGTGTTCTACTATGCCTCAAAGATTAGAAGTAGATCTGAATAGAGAAGTTAAGAAAGAAAGATTGAAGAGTTAACTCATCTTAAGGAGGAGCTCTTGATAATTTTTTATAAAGAATCACTAATTTCTATTGAAAATCATATGTTGATAATTTTGAGTTAAAACTTGATAGTGTGCTCATTGAAAAATGATGATGTGATGTGATATTGGACGATGATGATGTTAATTTGAATAATCCACTTGGATTAATGAAGAGTATAATGTAAATGAGAATGTAGAGCAGCAAACCCATTTGAACATTTGTTTAATATTTTGACCCAAACTGGGATGGCTCTTGATTCAAAAATGATGAGTTATTGTTACCAAAGGTCTAAAAAAGGGATTTTTCATTGTGAAGGATATATTAGGACTATTGATTATATTAAATTTTTGATAACACTTAGATTATTTTCTAATCACAATAATTGACATACCATGGTACAAGAAAGGGTTAATGGATTATATGATAGAAATTGAGATTATCTTTTGGAGACAATACAGTAGTACAAACCTGTTGATGAATTTGTTTCAAAAAGTGTTTGAAGGATGATTCTTTTTAAATAGCTAAAAGGTAGTATTAACTTGAGTTGTATTTAGATATGTTTATTATAATAAGTAAAAATTAATTTTAAAATAATTAAATTATTAAATTCAATTTTTTTATTAAGGTCCAATTTTTTATATTCAACAGAGCCTCCAAAAATAAATAAACAGTTATACACATCTAATATAGTTTGTTTACCGACTTTGTTAGGTTTTAAGCGCTTGTTTGTTTCTTTCGCACACCTACAATTGGTAGCATTTTTCATTAATATATTAATATTGTAAGAAATTGATTTATATGGTTAGATGTTAGATCAGGTTGATTTTTGGTGCATGGTTTTTGTTTCTTTCAAATCTTCTGTTGGTAGCTCTTTCGCAATGGTGATTTTGGTTTCATGTGTTTGTTTTTTTATTTATATGATTTAGCTTATGTTTATTATTATTGCTTTTGTTATAGGATTTAGATTAATATGCTATGAGCTAGTGAGGAGAGTAGTTTTGTTCATTTCAAACGTAATTGTATCTTAATTAGTACTCATCAAACTACTTTTCCTCCATATTGTGTTTTTCATTGAGGGATTATGAATTAGGGTAGTTGCACTCTTGAGCGAGTCTATATACTATATGATAAAAGCAATTGTGAGCAATTTATGGTCATAGCGGTCTTTCTTGTGTCTTCAATGCTTAGTGAAAAGTTTTCAGCTGAAGGTTAAGATGAGTGACCATAAATTAACATTTAGGAGTATGACTAAAAATGGAATTGTGCATACTTTGTGATAGACTGACATCCACTTCTCATAAATGTAGTAGGATGCTTCCTTTTTCTTCCTCTTTCCAAATTTATAGACATATTTAAAGGTATTTGTGTTTTGCTTCTATTGTCATTTGTAGATATATTAGTAAATATTTTCTTTGTAAGTTGTCTTCTTGCAATTGATGTAAAGCTAATATAGTGGTTATTACTTAGTCAAGTCGCGTTTAATGAGTGTATGGTTTCAATAGTGCCAGCGAAGGCCTTGTTGCAAAATAAAATGCTATACAGAAATTGAATTCTGGTGTTTGAAGAGAGAAAAATGTTTGAATTGTGTTTTGAGATTTTTAAAACACTTTTATTAAAAAAGTATGGTAGCATAAAAGTGTGATAAGCCAAAAGTAAATAAAGAGATAAATAGGGAAAACACACAAGTCGATCGTCTAGTATACACCAATAGGGATGGGATAGGCTAGGTCATCATAGGGGCCTATGGTCTGGCTCTATGGCCTGGGCTACCTATTTATAAAAAAGCTAGGTTCAGGCTATTTTTAAAGCCTATTTATTTAAATAGGTCAGACTCAAGCTTATAAAGAAGCCTATTATGCCTGACAGACCGACCTATATATTTTAATTATTTATTAATGTTATTTTTTATTATTATATTAATAATATTATTTCTTATTTTAAATTCTATCAATTAGACAATCACTCAGTAGTCATTCCATATTCGGTAGCCATTCCATATTTGGTAGTCGTTCAATATTCGGTATCATTCAATTAGTCAATAACTTAGTAGTCCTTATATTTGTTTGAGAGGTAATAATTGGTGCGTTTGTTTCAGATGAAAAAAAATCTATTCTTTAAAATCAAGAATTATGTTTTAGGGATTAAAGAATGTTTGTTTCAGATTTTTTTTAATTATTTTGTTAGAAAAATTATTTTTTGTTTAATATATATAGATATGTACATTGATATTGGTATGTGGAGAGCATATGGTATGAGTAGTGTAACACCCCGCATTTTCAAAGCGAGGGTATATTTTTTTTTTCAAAAGA
>PGWS01022632.1:0-10661 GCA_002896235.1 Cicer reticulatum | reverse complement strand
ATTTTTAATAAGAATGTGACTAATCGTATATTTTATGGTGTTTAGATTTGCAACAATCTAGACAACTTTAGTGGATCAGATAAAAATGTTCTTGTTAGTCTTGCTCAAAATCAATGGATATAATGTACTTGATAAAGTTAGAAGGTTCACTGCATATAATGTCAATGGATTCAAATTCCGAACATTGGCACAAGCAATTTATTAAAAAAAATCAAAAACGAGAGTTTTGCATTGTTCGGAACACGAAAAGTACTCAAGAGTGATGGCCCAAATGAGATAGAAGAAGTTGGGTTTACCTCTATAAATTTTGCCAAGGACTAATACAACTGGGAGCATGAAGCATATAACCATACATTTTAAAGCGTCAAAAGCTCAAAGTTTATTATGTTGATGATGATAACGAACAAGAATGGAGGTACTATTCATGCTAAGCCAAAAATAGAATTGATAGACTGGATGGAGATGATGAAATTATGACATCCATTGAACGTACCCATTGCTCAAAATTGGAACAATTTTTTCTAATGAAAAACACACAGTTAGAATTGGCAGAATAGGCTACATAGATGATTCCTGAAACGTCAACTTTTAATGATGATTTTGATGACAATAATCGATGATATGAATTTATGATTGTTAATAATCTAGTGTTGTTTATAATATGGAACTCTTCGATCTATGTTATCTATTTACTACTTTTTTATTCTTGTGTTGTGTTTAATGTGCTCTTTTTTTTTTTTTTTTTTGTGTTTGTTTTTGTGTTAGGCATAATTATGATTGACATCTTTGAAAATCTTATTTGTTTAGCTATTTGCATCAGTCTAACTTGGTTGTCATCAATATTTACAGTGTAAATGTGTTTGGAGTCTCAATCTCGTGAACAAAATAGAATCATCATATGAGGATATTCAACGCAAAACAATGGAAGAGAATAAAAAAAGGATGAAGGCTCTCAATCTAAATCATCTCTCTCAATCCCTTCACAAATCTTCTTCTACCATTTCAAAAACCTCATCGGTTAATAATAACTCAAAATTCTAATAATATAACATGTTTCTTATTCATATTATATGTTCATTTTTATTTATTTACATGGATAATAAATGATTGTAGCATTCACAAAGGGTGGCTCGAGGCCTATACTACCTGAAGATCTTGAAGTAGCCAAAATGAAGCACAATGTGGTACATGGTTTACAACCAACAATCCAAACGTACGCTCTGCCACCTTCCCAGGTACAACACCACCAGTAATGCATTACGATAGAACCACTTACCTTCTCCAATGACAACACCATCAACTGCAGTGCAACCGACCAAAATCACCTCTTCTCAGTGACAACACCAAGACAGTGCAGTGATATACGCCAAACCTTTTCAAAGACATCCTCTCATCTCGATGAGAGCGTTGAGAAATTTCTCGAAAAGGAATTCTACATATTGGGATGTAGAGTTATTAGTATGTTTATCTAATATCTTCATTTATGTATAAATTTAATTATTTTACATGGTTGAGGTATGAATATATTCATCTGAATTATGTGTTAGATGAGGTTGGGACATATTTTCAAAGACACACTTTAGGATGTTAGACGTGCTTGAAGCTCCTCCTAATGTTAACAGAATAGTAACTAGATGGGAATCAGATAGGCAACTGGTGGGATCGGCTGTTGGTTAGTTATGCAGTTTTTTGGTGAAATTGCAAGGAAGTTTAGGATTTTCATATCATGTACGACAATTGGAAACTAGTTCCATCGACAAGAAAAAATGAAAATTTAAGGATAAAATAAAGGTATTAATGATAAACAATTGATATTCTTTATTTATGTTTTGATTGTAAACTAAGTTTTTTTATGATTATGTTTTTGTCAAAAATTGATGTTTGACATGGAGACAACAAAAAATATATTCTTACAAGCCTTGAAAAGAAATGGCGAGATGCACGATGTAAGTTGTTTAAGAAATTTTATAAGTGGGATCTTTCTTTTGAGGAAAACCAACAAAATATTGACATTCTATAAATCAAGACCATTGGACTATTTGTTCAATATAGACGTAAGACAAAACAAGGTAACCATTCTTTTGTTGCATTGTGATTTGTTTCTACTATTATGTCTTTGATGTCATTTTTATCACTGCAGGAGAAGGCTGATAAAAATGCTGCAAATAGAGAAAAGCTAACGATCCTTCATACAATAAGCCCTAAGACGCTGCAAGGAAGAATGATGAGTTGGAAGGATTCACTCAATCTTCTATTAATTGAACTTAATTTAACAAGTACTTATTATATGTGTTTACTTGTAGAAAATCAGAGATGGTCGAAAATACAGTAGGGTGAAATATATTCATTTTGTTCATAAAAAGTCTGATGGGTCATTTGTCAATGACGATGCCAAGGAAAAATATGTAAATGTTAAAGAAGTGTTATGTGATTGTAAGTATTTCTTATTAACCACTTTATAAATCAAATATGCAATTGTTAGTTTTGGTAATAGTGAGTTGCAAAGCTATAAATTTCTTAATTGGTTGTAATAGTAAGTTGCAAAGTTAGACCTTTCTGTTATAGAGAGGAATTTAGTTTGCTTCATTTGCATGTGTAGGACAATTGCAAGCTGAAATTGAGAAGACTCATTCTCCTAATGAAGCATTTGTTAATATGTTGGAAAAGAACATATTGGATATGTTCGTTGTATGGGACTTGGAATAACGTCTCAAATTACTACATGTACTTTTCACTCTGTAAGATCAATGTCTTCCTTCGAAGCTAATGAGAAGATGGAGAAAATGCAAGCCGGAATGATAGGCTTAAGAAAAGGGATTCTGAATTTGATATGTTGAAGGAGCAAATGCTTTCTTGTTGCAAATGCAAAAATTTGAGAAAAGGTAAAAAAAAATTTCTTAGAAAAACTTGTTTAAAAAAAATCCTGGGATAACTTTTTGTCCTTGGTTAAAATATTAATTTTGTAATGATTGCTTCTAGCTATATGAGAAATTTAGTTAATTAATATTTGATAATATTTATCAGATTAATTGAAGTTAAATACACTTTTTTTTTTCTAGGCACAAATATAAAATCGACAATAGATGGTAGACGTTCATCTGAGTCTACCTACCACCCTGATGATCGTGTAGCAACATCCATTAGGGACTAATAAGATATTTTTATGAATTCGATGTTTGATGGAGTGTTTTGTATGTTTAGTCACTCCACTAATGTTTTGAATATTTAAACTACTTTTATTATGTTTTAGTTAAGTTCAATGTAGAATTGGTTTATTCTTTTGAAAAATTATATAAATTGGATTTAATTACAATAGTTATATTAATGTGTATTTAAAATATGTGGATTATATTATGAATATTTTATTTTAATTAATAAAAAATAGAAAAAATTGTTTTCTTTTTTTTTTTATTTTAAATTATTAGGCTTGCAACGGTTCAAACTGTATCAAAATAATATACGACGGTTGATAATGTCACAATTTTTTAGAAACAAATAAATTTGAATTTCACATCAGTGTCGCATCACATCAAAATCCATAACATGTAATATAGGGAGATCAAAACCTAAATTTTTAAAAATATGACGACTACAAATTAAGTTTAGGATAAAATAGGAGACAAAATTACATTTTACATTCTATTCATTTACTACAATATTACGAATGAAGCCGTAGTAAAATAAAATTCTAGTATGGAGAGGACATAAATAATATAATACAATAATAATTTTAATGTTGGATTTAATCATATATATATTATATATATAAAATAGCTATTAAATGAAAGACTTATCATTTAAGACATTCATACATAAGTAGATGCCACCAATATTGAATCATGTGAGACTAATCATTTCACAATAAACAAACATAATGAAATGTCAAGAAAATGATCAATAATTAACACTGTTATTTGATATTACCTCATGTCTTCAATAATATTGACTAGTTGTACCTCAGCCAAAATAACTTATTACTATAATTAAGAACTAAGGTGGGTATGTCGACGCACGGATAGAAAGTTCACGCATTTGAATATGACATAGCAAAATTACTGCACTTAAACTATTTTTTTCAAGTTACAATTATTAACATTTCAAAATTTCAGTCAGAAAAACACCAAAACTAGCGGTTCGAAACCTTGTCACCTCACCCGTTACATTTTTATATTTTAAATAATTCATACATGCTCGTTTGCAGTTGAATTTTATACATTGAGATATACACAAAGCCAGAGTGGCTAATACGACTCAAATAACTTAATATTTTTAATTGTACAACGATAATTGTCACTAATTAAGACATCAAATGGTTGCCTCTAACTGGTTAATGTATTTTAATTAACAACGAATTGTCAGTAATTTTCTACTATATATAGTTAATACAGTTTAAATTTTAGTTTAAAAAAAATTATATTTGAATTTAATGTCTAATAGGAATATGATTATCTCTTATAAATGAAAAATTTGTGGAAAAAGATAAACAACTATTGACGATAGCTGTTTGAAGTTTCAATTATGACTTCACCAATAAAAAGAAATTGAAGTTTATTTTTTACTTGGAACAATGACGTCTACTAATTGAGTCCAATTGGAGAGCATTTTTTTCAAAATGATTGGTCCCTTCGTGACAACTATGCAGGGATATAAGTCGTTCTCTTCAAAGTGACTTATGTGATGATGTCATAATAAATTCACCAAAGAAACAAGAGAAACAGATTAAATACCTTAAATCTTACTTTGTAAGTTATTTTGGTCGTTAACTATCAATTTTGATTTATTTATCTATTAATTAATGATGATTTGTCATTAATTTCAATGTCATACTGTCACTGTCTAATCATTTTGTTCCTCCATGTCAAATTTAATCATAGGAAATTCCGTAAATTTTTTATACGAAAAATTTCATTATTTAAATCTTTTGTATGTATAATTTATTCTCATTTTAAACTCTTTTTTTTTTTTTTATATAATTTTTATCTTTTTTTAATCTAATAATTGAACATTTTATTGAATGTTAAACTACAGGCAAACCACTTCTAAGGTCTTTTCCTCCATGTTCTCACGTATAAAGAATGGTTTCTTGATTCACTTTATGTTTTTCTTTAATAACATATATGTCATAATTAAGTCTTAGCTTAATTTTCGGTGATTAACCTTTTAATTTTTTATTTTTTCAATTTAGGTTTTTAAGTTTTATTATGTTTACATCGTTATTTCTTTGTTTCACTTTAAACAACGACTAGAGCAATTGAAAACATCTTATCATTTGAAACTCTATCAAATGTTGCAACAAGAAGCCCCTCATACTAATCCTTTCGAAAACAATCACCAAAACTTATAAACGGTTTATATTTCTCGATTTTTCTACAACCACTTAAACACATATATAGCCTCTAACAACTCAGTAATAAAAGGTCTATCTACATAATCAATATCATTAACTTCATCCACTTGTAAAATAGTATAGATAGTCAACTCACTTAGTATAAATAGTATAGATAGTATAGAGAAAATAAAATATAACTTAAATGACTAAATTAAAAAAATAAAAACTTAAAAGTTATAAGTGGGAACTGAACTAAACTTAAATGTCTTAAGTGTTACGGAAAAAAAAGACCAAATTGTTACTTTTGTAAAACATAAAGGACCTCATAATGTATTTTGCTTAAATTATATAACCAGTTCTTGAACTTGTTACTCTAAACTTAATATAGTAATTTTATGGAAACAAAAACACATTGATACTTAATCTCTCTTCTCTTTGTTTTAATTTTTGTTTAGGTTGTTATGGTTTTGATTTCAATTCAAGAGGTGCAATATTCTTTATCTATGATTTTCATTATGTTAGGTTTAATATGAGTTTGTTATGGTTTTGATTTTCAGGATCAAGAAATATAATCTCTCTTATATTCTTTTTTTCTCTATCATTTTAATTTTTTTAGGTTTAATACAGTTTAGTTTGATGATAGGTTTCTGCACATAGGTCGACAATGAACATGTGCTCCCAATCATTATACCAAGTATTGAGACAAAATCTCAAATTAAATATTTTGTTTGATAATCAAAACAAAAGTTTAATTAAGACTTCTAATTATGATTGTAAGTGTTTTGTTGTTGAACATGTGTTTTTGAGTGTATTATATCATAAGATAGGTATTAAGCATTTCAGACAAGATCATATTAGAAGAGCAAGTTCATTCAAATAAACGAAGAACATTCTGACAGAATTTTAGAAAACGGAGATCGTTGTTCACAGTTCTAAGGTACCAAGAAATGTTCATGTCTAAAGAAAAGATTGTCTTGGTGTATTCAGGTCTATTTCTAGAATTTTACCAAAGTTTACAAGGATCACAAATAAAGAATCATTCCCAAGAACAAAGGCAAAAGCTATTCATCATAATTCAAACAAGCAAGATCAGTCTCTAAGTTTGAGCAAGTAACAAGTACAAATTGACAGGCTCGATTGGACACTTACAATGCATCTTATTGAGCAGCCTGCACACGTGACGGAAAGCAGGAAAGCACTTCAAGGACAACTGTCAAGGAAGCTTTAAACCTCAGCACCCCTCAAAGAACAATGAAGATCGTTCTGGTTGTGCCAAGAACATTCCCCATACTTTAAGACATCTTATCCACTTAAGTGACACAAGACAGTTGGATCTTCTTCAACTGTAGATGAGTTTTTCATAAGCATTCTTGAAGTATATAAAGGAACCAGAGATGAAGGATAAGGTAGAGCTTCAAGTGCAAGCAATGATAATCTTACACTGTCATACTCGAAAGTTTCTTAAGCTCACTCAATCACAAGCAAAAAGGGTTCATTCTGTTTTCATCATAGATATCAGAATTCATTCTACGTTAGCATTTTCCAAAGAATCTAAACTTGAAACAAGGGTTGAATACACTCAGATTCTATCAACTTCTTTAAATCATCACTTTGTTAACTCAAGACATTGTGTTGAAAAATAGTTTGGGCAAATTGTAAAAATCATTTATGATTTAAAAGGTCATCTGTAGAATCCTCTCTAAAGATTAAAAGGTAACCTGTGACAATTCACTTTCTAGATTGAAAGGTTAATATATGTAACAGATCAAGATTGATTTGGAAATGCTGTGTGAAAATCAAGAATGATACTTGTTTTGAACACTTAGTGAAAAATATCACCAATTGTGACGACTGGACGTAACCATTTTGGGTGAACAGGGATATATCTATGTGCGATATCTCTTTCCCTTATCTTTATTTTTTTATAATCATTAACCATATAATATATAGATAAGTTAAACTATTTGATTTCACTAACCAAGAACGTTATGTGTTTATTGTGTTTTCATAACCAAGAATAATCTTGAATTAAATACTTCGATATTTAATAAGAATTTTTAAAAGGGCAACTACAATTCAAAATCTCTCTTCCTTGTAATGACATTGTTACTTCACCCTGTATATTTGAAAAATTTGTATTGATATATTTATATTTTCACCATATTGCCCATAATGCACAAAGTATCGTCTCATAATTTCCACTAAGCACCTCTTTTTATCTTATCTCTATACATAATTTCTCTCATTTCCTCTCCACACCCACCATCACTGTGATGGTGGTAGTAGCATGCCAAGCCCCACCACCAGCCACTGACTATGACTCTAAGATCTTCTCCTTCTGATTCTCCTAGTTGTGGCGTTCTTGTCTTGTGCAAATTGTGCATAAATCGTGCGACCCATTGAAGTAAGAAAATAAGTTTTTATGCATATTTTTCTCTCCAAATCGACTGTCAATCCTCCAAAGGTTAAAATCTAAATCTTTGATCTTAGGTTTTTATTTTTATTTTTATTAAGTGTTGTCCAAATTGGGATTTAGGGGTTGTGATTTTTTTTAAATTGGTAGCTTTGTGAATCCAATTATTGTTTGTTTGTTATTAGTTGTTGAATTGATTTTGAATCCAATTGTTACTTTGATTTTAATTCTGCACTTTTTGAATCAAGATCCTAATTTCAAACGTGATTCTGATCTACATGAGGAAGTAGACTTTGTACATATTCACAACGTTGTGGTTGGTAATTTCCTATTAGTTAGCTTAATTGATTTTCCTTGTACTATTTATTGTAGGAACACAATGGTAACTATAGATTGCTTGCTAGTGAACCTAATAGATTGTTTTGCTTGTAAACACTACATATTTGATCATTAGCTAACACAATTGTATTCCAGGTGTTTTACTATGCCTCATAAGATTAGGAAGTATGAATCTGAATATGAGAAGTGTAAGAAAAGAAGAATTGAAGAGTTAACTCAATCTTAAGGAGGAGCTCTGATAATTTTTTATATAAAGAATCACTAATTTCTATTGAAAATCAATAATGTTGATAATTTTGATGTTAAAATTCTTGATAGTGTGCTCATTGAAAATGATGATGTTGATGTTGATATTGTTACGATGATGATGTTAATTTGATAATTCACTTGATAATGAAGAGTATAATGTTAATGAGAATGTAGAGCAAGCAAACCCATTTGAACATTTGTTTAATATTTTTGACCCAAAAACTGGATGCTCTTGATTCAAAATGATTGAGTTATTAGTTACCAAAGGTCTAAAAGGGATTTTTCCATTTGTGAAGGATATTAGGACCTATTGTATATTAAATTTTTGAAACACTTAGATTATTTTCCTATAACAAATAATTGACATACCATGTTACAAGAAAGGTAATGGATTATCATTGATAGACATTGAGAATATCTTTTGGAGACAATACAATACAAAAACCTTGGTTGATGAATTTTTGTTTCAAAGTGTTTGAAGGATGATTCTTTTAAATAGCTAAAAGTTAGTATTAACTTGTAAGTTGTATTTAGATATTTTTATTTATAAGTAAAAATTATAATATTTTAATAATTTATAATTATTAAAATTTAATTTTTTTATTAAAGGTCCAATTTTTTATATTCAAACAGAGCCTCCAAAAATAATAAACATTATACACATCTAAATATAGTTTTGTTTACCGACTGTTGTTAGGTTTAAGCGCTTGTTTTGTTTCCTTATCCCACATCCTAATTGGGTTAGCATTTTCATAATAAATAATATGTAAGAAATTGCATTTTATATGTTTAGATGTATTAGACAGGTTTGATTTTTGGTGCAATGGTTTTTGTTTCTTCTTCAAATCTTTGTTGGTAGCTCTTTCGCAAGTGGTGATTTTGGTTTCATGTGTTTGTTTTTTTATTTATATGATTTAGCTTATGTTTATATTATTTAGCTTTTGTTTATAGGATTTAGATTAATGTGCTAATGAGCTAGTGAGGAGAGTAGTTGTTGTTTTCATTTCAAACGTAATTGTATCTTAATTAGTAAACATCAAACTACTTTCCTCCATATTTGTGTTTTTCATTGAGGGATTATGAATTAGGGTATGTTGCACATCTTTGAGGAGTCTATTATACTATATGATAAAAAGCAATTGTGAGTAAGTTTATGTCATAGCGTTCTTCTTGTTGTCTTCAATGCTTAGTGAAAAAGTTTTCAACTGAAGGTTTGAAATTGAGTGACCATAAATTAACATTTAGGAGTATGACTAAAAATGAATTGTGCATAACTTTGTGATCGACTGACATGCCACTTCTCATAAATGTAGTAGGATGCTTCCTTTTTCTTCCTCTTTCCAAAATTTATAGACATATTTAAAAGTATTTGTGTTATGCTTCTATTGTCATTTGTAGATATTATTAGTAAATATTTCTTTGTAGTTGTCTTCTTGCAATTGATGTAAAGCTATATAGTAGTGGTTATGTTATTAGTCAAGTCGCGTTTACATTGAGTTATGGTTTCATAGTGCAGCGAAAGGCCTTGTTGCAAAACTAAATGCATATACTAGAAATTGAATCTGGTGTTTGAAGAGAGAAAAATAGTTTGAATTGTGTTTTTGAGATTTTTAAACACTTTTATTAAAAAAAGATGGTAGCATAAAAGTGTGATAAAGCAAAAGTAAATAAAGAGATAAATAGCGGAAACACACAAGTCGAATCGTCCTAGTATACCACCAATAGGGATGGGAATAGGCTAGGTCATCCGATAGGGGCCTATGGTCTGGCCTACTTATGGCCTGGCCTGACCTATTTAATAAAAAAGCTAGGTTCAGGCTATTTTTAAAGCCTATTTATTTAAATAGGTCAGACTCAAGCTTATAAAGAAGCCTATTATGCCTGACAGACCGACCTATATATTTAATTATTTATTAATGTTATTTTTTATTATTATATTAATAATATTATTTCTTATTTTAAATTCTATCAATTAGACAATCACTCAGTAGTCATTCCATATTCGGTAGCCATTCCATATTTGGTAGTCGTTCAATATTCGGTATCATTCAATTAGTCAATAACTTAGTAGTCCTTATATTTGTTTGAGAGGTAATAATTGGTGCGTTTGTTTCAGATGAAAAAAAATCTATTCTTTAAAATCAAGAATTATGTTTTAGGGATTAAAGAATGTTTGTTTCAGATTTTTTTTAATTATTTTGTTAGAAAAATTATTTTTTGTTTAATATATATAGATATGTACATTGATATTGGTATGTGGAGAGCATATGGTATGAGTAGTGTAACACCCCGCATTTTCAAAGCGAGGGTATATTTTTTTTTTCAAAAGAA